>CANNZV010001275.1:168681-198760 GCA_947561585.1 Caprella mutica | reverse complement strand
GTCACTGTGATGATGTACTATCAGAGAAAAGAGTCACTGTGATGATGTACTATCAGAGAAAAGAGTCACTGTGATGATGTACTATCAGAGAAAAGAGTCACTGTGATGATGTACTATCAGAGAAAAGAGTCACTGTGATGATGTACTATCAGAGAAAAGAGTCACTGTGATGATGTACTATCAGAGAAAAGAGTCACTGTGATGATGTACTATCAGAGAAAAGAGTCACTGTGATGATGTACTAACAGAGAAAAGAGTCACTGTGATGATGTACTACCAGAGAAAAGAATTATTTTTTGATCTATTTCATTTTCTATCATTAGTTACTTGGCGATCCGCGAGCAACCAGAGCCCAGGTAAATATGTCGTATACAAAATTAAAGTCACGGAATCTCTATTTTTCCCACCGTATCGGGCCTCGCAAGCCTGTTGGTTGTTCCAGGGATAAATGGACAAAACTGCTCATACAGATCCTTTAACTAACGCAAAGTTGGTCAATATTTAGGAGAGAGATACGATGGGGCCATCTAAGATTACTTAGTGACTCAGTTAACTTTCTATTGCCCACCTATATGTTCATTTTTGAGATGAAGATTCAAAGCTGTGGTTAATTATTTAGTAGCAAATAATTCGCTTAGAATGGGTTCCCTGAAAGTGCAACATCTTGTATCATTTCATATACCAGGATTTTCTTACTTCATTTTTTTGAGGCTATTATGTAGTGAAAGTAATACTGATTTTAAGATGAATTAGTAATTTTCATCAATATACATGTAACTATTCGATGATTCATACTTTAAGATTGTAATTAATTAATATTTTACATACATATAAAGAACAGGAATAATATCAACTCGCACTCATATATATTTAATTTATTAATACAGTCGGATCTTTTCATTGCAATCCTGAGTTCAATTCCACTGCAAATACGTTTGCCTAATACGATAGTGTACTACACACTTCATTTACATCACAATGGTCTTTATATTGACGAAATTTAGATCTGCGATAGCTATCCATCCTTTTGGAAGCAGGCGTTGCAGCGAGAGCTGTTGCAGCAGCAGTCCAATCTCCTAGAATTTATTTCGCCCTCCTAATCCTAAAAGCTGAAACGGAATTTCTCCAGTGAGAAAAGATTGCAAAGCCGTCTACAATGAGAGAGATTTGTGCTGGCAATCCTTCCTTCCTTCCTTCTGTCCTTGCAGCTGATTGTATTAAATCCTTTTTATAGTGAGCCGTCAGCCATGATTGTGTGTCTGTGTCCTTTATGAAACTAAATACCTACCTCTAATTATTCCAACTGTCTCTCTGAATTAATGAAATGTGACGCCTAGGAGAGGTTTCTTTGTAGGAGCTTCAACCAATAATCTTCCTCAATCTTCAATATTATGTAGAATAACTGAAAACACTATTGGAATCTATATGTTTATTCTACTCGAATACATTAACATAATGATGTAAAAATGTAAATTCAATTGACTACACAGGATTTTTTAAGGATTGGACAATGTGGACCGTTTTAAATTCGTTAGTGATCTACGCAACCTCCTCAACTGTACTTCTCATTTTAATTATATTTATACTAATCATTCTACAAAAGATAATATACCGCTTGCGGATAACACTTAACTGACCCACCTAATGCTCCTTCAGAGATACGTGGCTTAAGTACGAGAGATAAAATTCCTAAACTAAATTTGAATATTAGTCTCATTTATATGATTTGAGTGGTGAGGATTCCTTGGGCTAGATTTCCCTGCGGTACTTTCCATAACCTCTGATTAAATCTAGTTATGGCCACATACGTCACAGTCAACTATGCTAATTCTCATATTCCTCCCAAAATTTTAATAATAATCTAATGCATTAAAAGAAGCACTTTAGAGAATTAAAAATTAGTTGGATGGAGGTAATTCAAGTTTCGTTATTTGCGTATATTTTCTTATTATGCGTCACTGTTAACAATTGCAGCGAGGAATTTATAATTTTCTTTAATTGTGTCTGGTATTTTTGAAGATATTAGGTTAACTATGCAGTATTCAAATTATTTTTGTATTCTTTTTAGGGAAAATGAATTCATCTACTAATAAGTAATATTCCTTGATCTTTGAATTTCTATATTTTAAACTCTGAAATTCCAAATAGCCGATAGATTGTTGCAAAAATATGTTCAGTTTTCGGTAAGAAGTTGTTAGGATGAATCTATTCAGCGAATTCACGGTAAACTGAAAATATCCTTCCTAGCCACTACAGGGTACACTGAAAAATCCTTCCAAGCCACTACACGGTACACTGAAAAATCCTTCCTAGCCAGTACACGGCACACTGAAAATATCCTTCCTAGCCACTACACGATACACTGAAAATATCCTTCCTAGCCACTACACGATACACTGAAAAGATCCTTCCTAGCCACTACACTGTACACTGAAAATATCCTTCCTAGCCACTACACGATACACTGAAAATATCCTTCCTAGCCACTACACGATACACTGAAAAGATCCTTCCTAGCCACTACACGATACACTGAAAAGATCCTTCCTAGCCACTACACGGTACACTGAAAAGATCCTTCCTAGCCACTACACGATACACTGAAAAGATCCTTCCTAGTCACTATCTGTGGAAAACTGAGTATTTTTTTTGTAATTTTCTAACACCTACTGTATCGTATCGACTGTTGTGTATTCATCCTATTATTCTTTGTTTAGGTTTAATCTGTTCGAATCATGTGATTTAGAAGCGACTGGAGGCTTCGAACCGGAGAATCAAAATGCAAAGAAAAATGACTGTTCTAGTGCCCACCTGGGACTATCATTCATAATAAATGTAATGGAGGAACCTTTTTGTAGATGAGAAATTGGATATAAACTGCAGCGGAGAGATTTAGCTTTGAATTGGTAGAGTTAGGAGAGAAATTCAGAGTTAAAATAATTTAAGTTAATATGTTTTCAGAGTTAATATGTTTTCATATTACTATTAAATATAGGAAAAATAATGAGGTAAGTTACGTATTTTCGTATCGTTACGTATTCCCGTACAGTTACGTGCTTCCGTTCAGTTACGTATTTCCGTACAGTTACGTATTCTTGTGCAGTTACGTATTCCCGTACATTTACGTATTTCCGCACAGTTACGTATTTCCGTACTGTTACGTTTTCCCGTACAGTTACGTCTTTCCATACAGTTACGTATTTCCATACAGTTACGTATTTCCGTACAGTTACGTTTTCCCGTACAGTTACGTATTCCCGTACAGTTACGATTTCCCGTACAGTTACGTATTTCCGTACAGTTACGATTTCCCGTACAATTACGTTTTCCCGTACATTTACGTCTTTCCGTACAGTTACGTATTCCCGTACAGTTATGTATTCCCGTACAGTTACGTATTCCCGACTGTTACGTGCTTCCGTTCAGTTACGTATTTCCGTACAGTTACGTATTCTTGTGCAGTTACGTATTCCCGTACAGTTACGTATTCCCGTACTGTTATGTATTTCCGTACAGTTACGTATTCCCATACAGTTACGTCTTTCCATACAGTTAAGTATTCCCGTACAGTTACATATTTCCGTACAGTCACGTATTCCCGTACAGTTACGTATTCCCGTACAGTTATGTATTTCCGTACAGTTACCTATTCCCGAACAGTAATGTATTCCCGTACAGTTACGTCTTTCCATACAGTTACGTATTCCCGTACAGTTACATATTTCCGTACTGTCACGTATTCCCGTACAGTTACGTATTCCCGTACAGTTACGTCTTCCCATACAGTTACGTATTCCCGTACAGTTACGTATTCCCGTACAGTTACGTATTCCCGTACAGTTACGTCTTTCTGTACAGTTACGTATTCCCGTACAGTTACGTATTCCCGTACAGTTACGTCTTTCCATACAGTTACGTATTCCCGTACAGTTACGTATTCCCGTACAGTTACGTATTCCCATACAGTAATGTATTTCCGTACAGTTACGTATTTCCGTACAGCTACGCATTTCTGCACACTACATTCACAGGTTAATTCGTGTAAAAGCTGTTTCTTCATTAAGATAAGTGTTAAAACGAATAAAGTAAACACTCACTGTGACACGTTTTATCAAACTATAGGTATATTTACATTATAGGTAAAAAATGTACGAAATAACGTAACAATCGGAATAATGGAATTTACCTTCTGCTTAATTATTTGGAGTAATTAAAATTAGTTATAATATAATAGTTAGCTACTTCTTAAATTGATAAATATTTTAAAATAAAATATTTATACATCGAAGCAATAAAATAACATTTAATTTCCTCTTTTATAGTCATTGTTTACAGTTTTGACATTGTTTATTTGTTCTAAGATAGTCGAGTTATACCTAGGGTAAGTTCTTAATTATCGGTCAGTTCCCCATTTTCGGACACCTCAGGAAAAACGATATAATACTAGTAATTTAATTTTAATCATTATTCTATCATTTTTTCTTACGTGTTCGAAAATGGGGAACTGACCGATAATTAAGAACTTACCCTAGTAATAATAGTCACTTAAGTTCTATTTAATTATCCATTTACTTAAGGTTAAGATAGGTACATAATTATTTAAGATTTTTTACTTTGAGCCAATAATTTAAATCTTTTTCATTTCCTTCACAAAAGTACCAGTGACTAGAGTATTTTATTCTGATATCACAGAAACAAATCGATTATTTTTCATACTGTATAGACTGTACTGAATGAGATATTTTAAAGATACTGTTGTCTAATTATCTATTTTTGATTTCAATCTTGCATTAATTCAAATTATTGATTTTATTAAGAGATAAATTAACTGAACTGAGGATTTCAAGAACTCTTTATGATTTCGATTTTTATTTATAAACTTTTAATTTTTAAGTAATTACTATTGTATAATAAGTTTCTTTCCACAATGTGCTTTATATATATAGTATTTATAAATATCACTGAAAATAAGCTTTAGATAAAGAAATATTTAAAATGCTCCATCTTAATATAAATATAACAGGTAATATTTATATTTAATTTTCATATAGTTAATAAAGGTTTTTCAAATGAATATTATATATTTCTAATTTATTTCAGCGTACATTTCCCTTTAAAAATTATTCAGAATCATCCCTTTGATATGTAATACAATTTATTATCAGATAAAATTGTACTGAAAATACTGAGGACATCCACAATAGCTAGGAAAAATAATAATTAGCTGATAATATTGAAAACTTTTGTAGCCAATAATATGCATTATAAGTAAAAGAAAATCAGATAATATTAATAGTTAAATTTAAGTAGGCAAAGGGTTAAAATATTAAAATTTTCATATTTGAAAAGTTAATTCCCTTTATTCCCTAAATTATTGTGAACCTAAAGAAACGAGAATTTTTGTGACAATTTTTTTTTGTATTATATAGGTATATATAGGTATATTATATAGGATATTATATAGGATTTTTGTATTATATTGGTATATATAGGTATAATATATAGGATTTTTGTATTATATAGTGAAGAAAGTGTCTTAAACAATAAAAAATATTAATAAAAAAGTGAAAAATTACACAAGTGCTCATCAGTTCAACTAATGAGAGCGTTCACCCTTGCTCTAACAAATGAAGGAGTAGAGGTGTTTTTATTGTGTTTTTTTTTTTAAATATCTCAAAAAAAAAGACGCCAAATTAATCATTATGGGTTTTAGGAAATTTTGGTCTCAGGTATAAATAAAACTTATAAATTGAATGTATTGGGGGCGTGCCGCCCCGCGAACCCCCCTGCCAGGTCATTAAACAATCATGAAGTGTGCATGCAGTACAACAAACTACCGGATACAGCGAACTACATAATGGTCATTTATAATTCTGATATATGTCGACTTAGGGTAAGAAGAATAAAATTTATCATCCATTCTTCCCTGAACTAAGAATCAATTGTGAATGGCTTCAAATAAACACCGACGGTAAGTTAGTTTCATTCCATTGCCTTCAGACTGCTGCAATAAATACCAAATTGGCTGAAATGGTCACAGAAATTCACTCGCTGCCTTTATTTATTATTCGCTATTTGTGTTAACGTGGAAATTTTGTTGTGGGACACCAAAAGAATTCGCCATTTAATTTAATGTGAATCACCGAACAGATTTGTAAAGGTGAATAATTTAAATCCATGTTTTTGCAGTGGAAAATAATGTTTCTGTTTGTGTTTTATTAGATAATAATAATAATGAGTCTTGTGTTTTGAATTGGAAAGAATATTTACATGAAGAGAACAAGATAATATGAATAACATCAATATCATACTTTTTTAGACTTTTGTTTTGTTGTTCATTAATAATCAATTTTTTTTTTGAAAAAGTTACTAATAAAATGTGGAAAAAATTTGTATCGTTTAAACTAGATAACGTTTTTAACGATTTTTCAATACACGCGTCATTTGAAAATACAGTTACGTACATCAATAGGAATATCAAAAGTTTTTTTACACTGTTCATTCATTGAATTTGTTATTTAATGGATTCAAGCTTTGAAAATCAAAATATAAATTGTAAGTGCTTAATTTATAACTTCTTACTATTACAAAGGTAAGTTCCGAGTTATCGGACGGCTCCATGTTTACGATCATGTGATAAAAATTACAATTTTTATTATATAACTTTTATTTCAATTCGTATCCATGATAACTGCAGATATCATGGATACCAATAATAAAATATTTTTTTATATTCTATACATTTTCTATCATGATTCACAATATGGAACTGAGACACTCATAGTACTCGAAAAGTGGGCTTTAATTAGGTCATGCACCAATCCGACCTTTAGAAAATTTCAGTTGACTTAGATTACGCTAATACCCACTCTGAGACTACTGAAACGTTTCCCCTACGTGAAGCAAGAGTCATATGCAAAGCTCTACGTGATTGTATTCAAGAAGCAACCGCGCATACGTGACAAGGTTAAGAATCCCAGTTGTGTGTAGTTTTCCTTCCCATCCTATAGGATAGGATCTCGTAGAGTAGGATGAAAGGAAGAGAATGGAGAATCTATGAGATAGCCAGACTGCATAATATGGAACATTATTCACATTTTGGTACTGAGCAATCCTTAATTTCTTCCTGTATTTACATACAATGTGGTGAAAACTGAAATTGGAGAATATCTTGGAGAACACTTTACCAGCTTTTGCAGTCTTGAAACTCTTCATTTTTCTCTCCGGTTCTCTCCGAATGAAATTAAATTTCTCTCCAAGACGTTCAAATTATCATAAACTCTCCAAAATAAAATTTCAACCAAGCTGTTAACCATGATAAGAATCGTGGACCGATAATCGGGTCTAAGACTATAAGGCTCTGACAACTGGACCCAGGACAATTGGGCTCTAAGACAGCTGGACCAAGGACAATTGGGCCCTAAGATAACTGGGCCCGGACAATTTGCGCTCCAAGAAAATAGGCCCTAGGTAAAATTGGGACATAAGAAAGAAGTGTTAGTTTGTTATTACAGTCTTCAATAAAAATGGTTTTCAATAAAAAGGTCCCCTTTAATCAATTATTTTAATTGTTTTAATCAATGAAGCTAACCCCAATAAATTTGATAGCATCTTTTTAATTCTATATTTTTTTTCTAAGATTTCTATAATCAAAACTCTACAATAGACTTTTACTTTTCGGCTTGCTAATTTCTAGTCCAAATAATGATTTTTACATCGTTTGTTTTGAATGTAAGCTTGGTAGGTATAATCAATTCAATATTAAATATGCGTGTGAAGGTATAAGATCTGAGAAACTTACTGTTGAAAAGTTTTAAATCATTTACAGTTTAAAAGAATGCCAATCATACATTGTTTGTTTATAGAATTCAAATTGGAAATCAAAGCAAAGAGGGTACAATCTTTTTCTTTAGCGTCATATTACTAATTCTTACAATAATTACTATTGTTGTACATATCGATTTTCTTTTTCGTCCCACTCATTGCATGGTAAGTGATTGCATTAACGGAGTAGCTTTCATGATGGTTATTTTATTCGTAAAGTCACTTTCTTTTCTTACAGCTGCTTCCAGTCCCTTGTACCCCATTTAATTTTGACGTCGGTGATATGGTATTTAATTCCAAAAACAGACGTTAAACCCTACTAAAATAATAATTATTAATTATTCTATATAGCGTTCGAAGACTACTAACAAAGAAACAAATCTTAATAAAGCATTAAGTAAAAGTTATATATTATTTACGTATTTAATCAGAGTCTACTGTATTTACTTTATTGGAGGCCATTGCTACTGTAATAACAAAGTAACACTTCTTCATTGTGTCTGCTGCCTCAAATTTTCTGGGTTCAATTGTCTTGGGGTCCAATTGTTTTTGGGCTCAAGTGTCCTGGGTCTAATTGCATTCGGGCCCAATTGTCTGGGCCCAATTGTCGGTGCATCGATAAGAATAACTGAACAAAAAGTATAAAAATAAGTAAATCTATCATAAACTTATAGTTGATGCCTATTTGAAGAAACCAGTACATATACAAAAGGGAATCGTAAATCTAAAATTCATGATATATCACATGGATAATCTTCATGTCAATTTTGAATCAAACTTTCATTTAAATCCTGCGGGCTTCTAATTCTCTCGTTACAATCAGATACACAATCCCATCTCTCTCAGGGTAATTGAGCGTAAATTCTAATTCTTCAGGGTCCATTTCAGTTGCAAGATTACCATCTCAAACCACATCGTCATTTAGAGCATCAATAAATGCTATACGAAGTTCTCTGTCTCTCAATCTGATGTAATCGGCTTCTGCTGAGCGTTATCCTTCTTTGCAACTGAAGACAGAAACCGCGGATTGTTTCCCTCCACCCAGAAAAGGAAAACACATTTTCGATTGCATTAAATTGGTTAGAACAGCTTTAAATAGGTAAGTTCCGAGAATAAAAAAAAAAAACGTTAAATAAAAATAATGTTTTTTCTAAATACTCGAGAATTTGGAAAGGTTTGATTATTGGGAGCTTGAATATAAATAAACACAAAATATAAACCAGAATCAAATAATTCATCCAATATAAAATGAAATTCGTCTATTGACCTTTTTCAACCTGATCCAAATTGCTCGGCTAAAAGCCCAGACACTCTTATATGAATCCCACAGCTGAAAGTAATTGATTCGAACCTCAGAAGCAGCGAGGTCTGAAACTCCCATTCGAATCACTATTCATTGATCGAGCAGCAGCACTTTCAGATGAATATGCAAAATTCATTACGCTCCTCAGCGATTTGTTAGCGTCCAATAGACTGGGTATATAGCACCTCTCGGGCTTTCTTGCAATGTGCGGCCGGCCTGATAGTGAAACTGAATTCTAAATTCGAAGCCTCTATTGTGAGGGAAGATCTCTGATTTGAAGTCATACTGTGAGTGAACATGTACATTTGATCAGCTTTTACCTTGTCCTGTGTCATTAGGGTTGTGACAATATGCATCTAAAATTATAGATTTAAACAATATCATAGCCGAAACGAAGTGAAATGGTATTGAATACTATATACCGCTGGTTCAGAACGATTCAATACTTTTAAATTCACTCAGTCTATAATATTTTCGGGATCTATGATTTTAAACGCATATTGTCACAACCCTAGTCATTACATATAAAATAATTTCAGATTCAATTTCTGTTACATTTGTAGTAAATTAGAAAATTCATCAATTGACTACCCAAATAGATTTCTCTGAGTGCAATGATTTTCCTATATCTGAATTTAATAATGCATAACTGTAAACTCGATCATTCCATTTACTTAAAGTACACTTTTATTCAATATTTACAGACTTTCAACATAAAATATCCTCCTATAATTGACCATATATCAACCGTATATTTTTGAAGCGAAGTCACTGTTCAAATCGCAGGGAATGATGTGCTCAAACAAAACCACTGATATGATACGACAAAATGTTAGTTTTGCGTCAATTAGAACTGCTTCTGTAAACAGTGACGGGAGGGAGAAATGGATTGCAGAAATTCCATAATTGGACCAAGAACTGAAAAAGAACAAATATTGAACGTTCCATCAAGGATAGTTCTTCAAATTGTTATCAGTTTTACGCTTTCATTATTTTGAGATCTTTGTGAGAGTACAGATTAGAAAAATATAGGAGAGTATATTAAGAGATTTTTCATTCAATTATAAATTATTTTATAGTTTCATTTTAAATACTGAAAAAATTCATTTCAGGTTACCGGAGAAGACACTGTAAAAATCTAAGTCTCATGACTGTAGACTGTTGCAGTCTCAGTCTCAAGACTGTTGCATAGAGTTTTTCAGTCTCAGTCTGTACATTATTGCAGTCTCAGCTTCTTTGTTAAAGTCACAGTCTCATGACTGCAGAATATTGCAGTCTCAGTGACTAGACTGTTGCAGTCTCAGTGACTAGACTGTTGCAGTCTCAGTGACTAGACTGTTGCAGTCTCAGTGACTAGTCTATTGCAGTCTCAGTGACAAGTCTATTGCAGTCTCAGTGACTAGTCTATTGCAGTCTCAGTGACTAGTCTATTGCAGTCTCAGTGATTAGACTGTTAAAGTCTCAGTGACTAGACTATTGCAGTCTCAGTGACTAGTCTATTGCAGTCTCAGTGTTTAGACTGTTGCAGTCTCAGTGATTAGTTTATTGAAGTCTCAGTGACTAGTCTATTACAGTCTCAGTGACTAGTCTATTACAGTCTCAGTGACTAGTCTATTGCAGTCTCAGTGACTAGACTATTGAAGTCTGAGTCTCGTGACTGCACACTGTAACAGTCATGGTCAGTGACCAGCAGAAGGGACTATTTTCCTCAAGAGACAGCTCATTCCTCCTCGAAGTTAGCAGTAGTAATTTTTTTCATTTTTTCTTCTAATATCGGAGGAGGGAAATAGTGTGGTGGTGATACAGAAAGAACTTTCACAATAAAAGAGGCCATGAAAACATTGCCCTGAAGATTTGTGTTCTTGCGTTAGGGACAGCGAGTTGATACACAAATAAAACACTTGAATCAAAGAATTAACAGGAGTTAATTTCAAGGAGGGGATTGCCTTAATGGTTCTCGTGATGATTTACTAATAAACTTACGCCATAAAGAGCACAGAACTCAGGACCATAAAAGTTATATACGATGCAGGAAGTCTTCCAATGAAAACTTTTCCTTCACTCCATGTTGAAAAAAACATTTAATGTTGTAGGGTAGTGATTTGTTTCTATTATTGTAATCGAATTAGTGTGAATATTGAACCAATATTGCACCTTCATTTTAATTTTTTAGAGCTATATTGATTTGTAATATCAAAATTTTAAATTTCTTCCATAAGATTTAACGATTACAATGAACAATTATCTTTGCTATTAAACAGATCATATTGCATAATGAATGTGGAAGACTAGATATAGAATATCTTTGAATACTATGATCAATGTTCATTCTCCAGACTTCCCTCTCGATTCGTTGACCCTTTCCCTTGAGTGAAAGAGTGCACAAAGAGTAGGCTATCTCTGCCGTAGGAACATCCTACATGAAGTCCTATCTGCATCCTATCTCGAGCTGCTCATTTCCTCGCTCTCCCTCACTTCCTGCACGATCATCAGTTACGGACTACTGAAGTAGAAGAATCCCCCTGAAATTGGCTTCGGTACAAAATGAATAACATTTTAAATCTCTTGAAAATCAAACATTTTAACTCTGTGCACTTGTAAATTTTTGCATTTGTCAATCAATAATTTATGATATCTCAAAATATTCGTACATCCTTCCTACAGACTTTCATTTTCTTCATTAAACAAACAACTTTGTCCTGTTCTCTCATTTAGTTTTTATATATGAGGCAATTTTAAGCATAGTTACCACAGTTATAAGATGGTAGAACGATTTCCTTTACAGTATCTAGGTTGGTATACTTCTGCCAGATAGATTTATAAGCAGTAGAACCATTTCCTTTACCTTATGTAGGTAGGTATATTTCGGTCAGGCAAATTATAAGCAGTAGAACCATTTCCTCTGCCCTATGTAGGTAGTTACATTTTGGTCAGATTTATAAGCAGCGTATGGCAAGGAATGCAAAAATGACGCCCCTCCAAAGGTACTCTGAAAATGTTTGACCAAGAAATATTTCAAGAGAATCGGAGGAGCGGCAGCAGCATGTGCTGGCCAGGAAATTTACGAGAAATAGACGCAATTTACAGTTATTTTGGATATACGAGCGACGTCCATTTTCTCACCTAAAATATCTCCTCTTCGGCGGGAACTGTCGCAACATTGAGTTTAAAAAGTATCTGAAAATAGAGAAGAGGGCTTCTGATGCTAAATAAATGACACGAAGCGTACGAAGAGGTAAACCACAATTAGTTAGGCTAACTCTCGAGATACTTTAGGGGACAATTTATGACCGCAATTTTGTAATAGATAGGAAAGGCTTTTTAATTTGAAATTCGGGAAAGTGGACTTTGGCATGAATATAATTTGAAATACGATATATAAGTATTATATTGAAATATACATTTACATTTAGAATTCAAATTCTGCAGATAATTATTATCGAAATTATTCTTTTACAGTACTGAAGATGATGGGATATATTTTCTATTTTTAGATTCCCAATCGAATAAAATAAGGCAAGAATTTTTCTTACCGACATGAATAATAGATTCAGAAGTGCACTTCAGTCCCAGTGGAATTTCAAACACGCTTGGCCAAATGGCTTTCGGACAAGATGTTTGCTTTAAAAATATTTTGCTTACATTCGAACGAGTTTGAAATTTACGTTCAATGGGTTCATATAAAATCAATTGTACCATTACAGTACTAAAACACATTGCTGTGAGAATTTTCTTATTTATATCCTTACATATTTTTTTATATTTTTTAAAATTTAAAAAAATTTGAATAAAATTATTTGTTCAATGTTTTTATCCTCTTTATTCAAATCATATAATTGCAATATTATTTGTTATCGATTAAATTCAGAATTATGTAAATCATTATTCATAATATTTCAATTAAATGAATCAATCGATATAACTCATTTTTTTCATTTTTTTAAATTTCATATCAACATTAGTTTTTAAATTAAATGTTTCATACTATTTCCACTAAAATAAGAAAAATCTCCAAGCCGTTTAAGGTCAGAAGTAATTAGGTTCCTATACTTTAGAAGATAAATTTCAACCAACCGCAAGTTTTACTCTTTCCGTTCTTTAGGAAAAAGTGTTGGCGGAGAAAGAGTACGCTGTCGGTTTATCAAATTCTTTCTTGCAGTTCGAAGGCATAAAACACGCTAAAGTTCCGCAGTAGAGTCTTTAAAAGTTTCTTCTCTGCGAGTCTAATTTTGTGCTCTCGAGATTTTTCATCTCTTTCTTGTGAACAGAGCGAGAAATTGGATCCGCTGCCCTCGTGACTTCTCGAGTCCAGCTTTTCTCTTCTGTTAGTCAAAAAAACATAGTTTTCTAATATATTTCAAATATTGGACTATTGGATCAAATTATAAATTTAAATACTCATTCTGCTTACTTCGATTTAAAGTTACGTAATACTGGGATTAAAAGTTACGTAAATTAAATCTTACGTAATAATTGGATTAAAAGTTTCGTAAATCAAAAGTTACGTAAATTACGCAACTTTACTAGTTTTCAAGAGGAGGATAACATAAAATCGTTTGCAAAATTAAATTTTGGTATTTTAAAAACTAGGTTGAGAACAGAGCGTAAAATATAGTTAGGAGCACAAATAAAGTTTTTATTGAAAATAATTGCTGTATAAAAGGATTATTTTAAGATAATAAAATACTAGCCGTGAGAAAGTATAGTTTAACTCAGAAAGTCAATATTTGTAGAGTGCATCAAAACACTCCCACGACTCCAATCTCTCTCTCTCATCTGCGAAAACAAAGGCAGAGAGTTAGTCTCCAGCAAACCCTGTTAGCAAATTCTATGGCCCAGTTATGTTAAGATTAATTGCAATTTCACAGCAGCCAACAGCAGCAATTTGGCTTCACATGCACTTTCATACACGTTTGGCAGCTGATGTGGAAGCCAGGTCGTCTTCTATCGGCTTGAGACTTCGCTATTGCCTTTCATTGCATGCAGACTTCACATTGAGTGGATTGGGTCTATGCAGCTGTGTCCGGATTATAGGATCTAACGCTTGAGAATGGCTGAGGCAGTTGAGATGAGCCGATCATATATCTCTAGATGATGTGAATACGGGGAGATACAGTTCCTTGTATCTTATATCATATATCTCTAGATGATGTGAATACGATGAGATACAGTCCCTTGTATCTTATATCATATATCTCTAGATGATGTGAGTACGGGGAGATACAGTTCCTTGTATCTTATATCATATATCTCTAGATGATGTGAATACGATGAGATACAGACTCTTGTATCTTATATCATATATTTCTAGATGATGTGAATACGGAGAGATACAGTTCCTTGCATCTAAATAATATTCCTGTGAACATGCATGCATACATTTTTGTGATTTCCAGTGTTCGTACATAAGTGTGTTTTTTTCTATATATGAGCATCGTGTTTTTTTCTGTGTACTTATATCAGTGTACGTGGGTTTCCTGTTTTCGTTCTTCAGTGTCGTTAGTAGCAACCAAAGTTCCAAAATAACTTGGAATTGCGGCTTGTTTTGCTTAATTGCTTTCATTTAACTCATCGTCTCGTCCAATTCCCTCATTTTTGTTCCAAAGTTAAATTACTCGCAGTGGATTTGAGTTTCTTGATTTTCTCGCGTTCATTCGATTATCTTTGGTGTCCCAATTATTCTACGATAATTTTTACTGAACAATGGTGGAACTTTGGGCTGTAATTGAATAATGGAAGATCTACGTGAAGGGAGGACTTGTTTATCTTTATTCTAACTAATAATTGTGTGGAACAATAATACGTCAATTAAGTTTCTTCAAATAGGTAACTTCATCCATGGAATCAGAATTTAAGTGCTCTTTTTTTCAGCCTTATTTAAATTCACTTGGGAGAAATATGGTCAAAATTGAGTACATACAAAAATATATGAAGTTAGCATACATGTGTTAAACAAGTAGGTATCATTGCAAATAATTCTCTTCTTACTTTTTTCAGAAAAGGAATGGATTCCCAGCCGGAAGGAGCTCTCTGGAATCATTCCAGATCTCTCTCAATTCATCAAAGCTAATTCAAATAGTTTTTAGGTCTCTAACTGCAACATGAAAGTTACCAAAGAAGAAGAACTCCATAACATCTATTTGCTGAACAATAAACTCTGTGAACTCCGCCTAAGATACGTTGGGAGAAAGGAAGGCAAAAACCAAGTCTGTCATCAATCTTAGAAACTTTAAATGGCTGAATTAGACGGAGGGATAAAAAGTCTCGATATGTCAGCCAAGCAATGGAAGGAGTTTGGTATCCTATCATAGTCTTCATCCTAGGGAATTTACCCTAAAATTGACTTCCTACACTGAGAATAAAAATACGAGTCAAATTGACTCAAAATTTGAGTTTCCAGTTTGTCCCAAAACCGGCTAAAAAATGTGAGTCAATTTGACTCATCCTAATATTTCACTCAAAAACAAGAGTCATATTGACTCCTAATTCATAGTCAGATTGACTCAGGTAGAGTCAATAAAAAACTCCGATATTGAAATTTGACAGCCTTGACTCAAACGATGAGTCAGGATGACTCGCAACTCTCTCTCAGTGTTCGATAGTATAAGTAATATTTTCCCTATGCAGATCTACCAAAAATACCTGTGATATATTTTTAAGGAGTAGAGTATGAGACTATGAATTAACTGACAAAGTTCAGAGGTTTTTGTTTACATTCATTGGGGTTAGAAGGTTTAAATCTCCGTAAGACTATTATTGCATCTCTAGATTAACTCGCGCTATTTATGAGTGAATTTAATTCGAATAAATGGGCAAGCTTGTGTGTTTATTCGAAAATCTAAGCCAGGTATAAATCTAATTCTATTTTGGTGAAAGCAAACATTGTAGAGATTTACCTTATGCAAAATGTAGTCATTTCTATTGTATATATTAGTTATTAGAAATTGTTGATTAGTAATTATCCATCGCTAATAAAAATAATCTATTTCCATCTGTTTAACTTCGTTATTTATTAAATTGGAAAATTCATCAGAATAAATTAAATATCTCTATGCAACAATTATTTTTTCCTTTCACCGCTACAAACAATTGATATTCATTAATTGGTATTTCAGGACAATCATTGGACTACAAAATTAAAAACAATATCCCTTTATCAAATAATAACGTCCATGGCTTTCAATTTTACCCATTGATAAATTCATTATAAACACAGCCAGCTTTATTATTAACAAAAATCACATGTGGAATATTTTATTAATAATGAAATGATCGAGAGGCGTATACTTTTTCAATAAAAGTTACGCAGATGGTTGGGGACTGTGATTGATATTACGAATAGTTGCCAGATGCCACAATCAGATTACGAAGAGTTTTCAAATGCCGCTATCGAATCATGAAGAGCTGCCAGATGTCGCCATCGAATTACGAATAGTTGTCAGATGTGTCTATCGAATCTCGAAGATACTGCCATCGAATTGCTGGATACCACCATTGAATTACGAAGATGTAGTTACCATATGTCGCCATCGAATTACTAAGAGTTACACGATATGTTTTTGTTGAATTACGAAGGTTTTCCAGATACCTTCATCCATTCATGTAGAGTTGCCATATTTCACCATCGAATTACGAAGAGTTACCAGGTACCACCATTTGAATTACGAAGAGTTGTAATATACCACCATGCATCGAACCACGAAGAGTAACCAGACGCCACAATCAGATTACGAAGAGTTTTCAAATACCGCCATTGATGTCGATCTCAAATAACGAAGAACTGCCAGAAGTCTCCATCGAATCACGAAGATTCTGTCATTCAATTGCTAGATGCCGCAATCGAATTACGAACAGTTACCATACCAATTACGAATGTCTAGAGTTGCCATATGTCACCATTACGAAGTGTTACCAGATACCGCCATTTGAATTACGAAGAGATGCAATATACCACCGTCGAACCATAAAGAGTTGCCAGATGTCACCCTCGAATTACGAATAGCAGCCAGATGTCTCCATCAAATCACGAAAAGTTGGCAGACACTACCATCGATGACGAAGAGTTGCTAGATACTACAATCGATGTTGAAGAGTTGCTTGGCACTTCCATCGATGTTGCAGAGTTGCTAGGCACTACCATCGATAACGAAGAGTTGCAGGTACCGCCATCGAATGTTGGGCACTAATTTGAAATCCAATACTCGCCAACTCTGTTTTTATTCTGAATATCCACCAGTAATGAAGGCAAAATAGGGGATATTCTTGTAAAAAGATAATGTTGTGGCATTATTTTGGAATTACTGGAATATACGGGGAAAAGATTTATAATGATGATGTTTTGTGCGTTGAAGATATTAATGAATGTGAAAATAATATAGATTTTAGTGATGAAGAATGATATATTTTTACGTATCAGTGTGGCTCGTGCCTATAAAACTTTCTCTTATAATGATTAACGAAGGCTTTGGATTTTTTTCTCTTTTCTTACTATAGTATAAACTATAGATTAATATATAAATAAATAAAAAAATAAATAAATAATAAAAAATAAATCAATAATAAACAAATTAATTTAATTCTGGTTGACTTACTCCATTTAATTTTGATATATTTTCAAACTTAGTAGTTCTAAGCCTTTAATTTCAATACAATATTAGTTTAATAATATAATTTATAAATCATTGAAAGATATAAATTGAATGTAAATATAATGTTTACGCATTAGTGTTTTAATATTATTCCATTTATTGCTTTGTAATTAGTATCAAAGATACTCTTTCAAATGCCTTCAATATTCTTTCATCAGAGAGATTCAATTAATTGAATATTGAATAATTTATTGATTATTATTATTATACAGTAATTTGTATTAATGAATCATTTTAATTTGTGATGTGATATTAAATTGGAACGTGAGACTAAGAAAAAAAAAACATGTTAGAATTTGTTTGAACTTGTTTTAACATGTTAAAACACGTATAAACTGGTTAAAACACGTATAAACTGGTTAAAACACGTATAAACTGGTTAAAACACGTATAAACTGGTTAAAACACGTATAAACTGGTTAAAACATATAAAATTGATTAAAACATGTTTGAACTTGTTTTAACATGTTAAAACACGTATAAATTGGTTAAAACACGTTTAAATTGGTTAAAACACGTATAAACTGGTTAAAACATATAAAATTGGTTAAAACATGTTTGAACTTGTTTTAACATGTTAAAACACGTATAAACTGGTTAAAACATGTTTGAACTTGTTTTAACATGTTAAAACACGTATAAACTGGTTAAAACATTTTTGAACTTGATTACCGGTCGATCATGCTTCAACTTATTATATAAACATTTCTTTTAATTTCAATAGTAAGTGAATGTTTTGAAATAAATGAAAATAGGCTAATAATTTACTGAAATAAACTTCTATTCATACGTTTCAGCTTATTTGAAGCTATCATTTACAAATCAGACTTATTTAACTTCGTGATATCATATAGGCTTCAGCAAGTTATTAAAGTTAAACCTTATAAGAAAGAGTCGCATGTTCTTTTTCTCCCATGGAGTTCAGCTCAATTTTTTGTCGATGTCAGCACTCAGCGACGACTTCCATCCTTGAATTTAATTCGAAATCACTCAGTCGATACTCTGAAGAGACCGCAATTCGATTTCTTCGCTCGCTACATTTCTCCTTCCAAATTTCAGAGCATTTTAGTGAGTTTCTTCCGCGAATTTGACTGATGGAAGAACGATCGGCAGCTCTAGAAGATGGGCAGGTTTGTAGTATCGAAAGGAATCGATTTAAACGATATAATGCATCGTAATGTTTATTATTCATTTGAAAGTTCACTGCAGTCATTTCAAGGTTCACTCCAGTCATTTCAATGTCCTTTTATAAGTAAAGACATAAAAATATTATCATCAATCAACAGAAAAGTTATTCTTGCCGTAAATAAAATGCCTTCTTCACCAAAGAATTTAATTGGGTATCGTTTGGATGCGAAAAACACTCATATCAAAGATAATCAAAATAACTATGAAATATCTAACATGGAAAATCATCAGTTCTTGGAAAGAAGTATGTTTATAATCTCAACATCTTCTCAGGAAAGTAGGATTTATTCCTGGGATATTAAGGGAATATCCAATGATTAAACCCTTGTTGCCTTTGATATTCCCTCAATATCCCAGGAATAAATATACTTCTTGCCTGTAATATTCCCTTAATATCCCAGGTATAAATCTTTCTCTCTGAGATTTCCCGTTAATATCACAGGAATAAATCTTTCTTTCTTGGAATATTCCCTTAATATTCCAGGTATAAATCTTTCTTTCTTGGATATTCCCTCAATATCCCAGCAATAAATATTTCTTTCTAGGAATATTCCCTTAATATTCCAAGAATATTTTCTTCTTACTTGGGTCTAACATATCATTACTAGGAGACTGTGATATACTATATCTGGAGTTACACTTATTATTGTATGTAGGAAAGTTATCTCGTTTTCTAATATCTATCCCATACGTAGATCTACATATTATTCGAAAATCTAAATCTTCCAATTTATATACAGTTTCTACATAATTAAATTAAATTTACTGCTAATAAATGTAATTAATACAAATTTATAATCTAGCAAATGGTAACGCAATGTAGAGTTAAAAAATCTGTTCTATTTTTAAAAGCAAAGATGACGGATAATGTTATAAATTTTCTGCCTTCTTTTCCCTTCAATTGCTTTTGAATAAGCGATGTAAAAGATAAACTACATAAAATGAATGAACCATAAATAAACTTCAAATGGTATATATTGGAAATAATTAAAAAATGGATAAATAATATATTACATACTATCAAACATTTGATCTAAGTTGATCATTTTTATTTTGATGTCTTAAAATTTATTGTGGAAATAATACGCGCAACACAAGCCTATATGATTGTAAAGATTCTTTTTGGCATAAAAATCATTATATATTAATAAAACTTAACTCAATTCTCTTATGTACCAGTAAAGCGACCTTTAAAATTCAAAGGGTGCAATTTTAATAACAAATTAAACTCCTTTTATCCGATGTTTAATTACATCCACGTCTCTTTGGTTGACATTCAATAATTATTCGTCAGGACGAAATATCTCTCAGTATTCTAAACTGTTGATAAATGCTGAATGAAATCTAGGTACATTTGCTCTGAAATATTTGTGTCAAGTGATGTCAGATTTATTATGGAATCAATTTGAATTAGGAAGGTTAGATTAGGGTTTAAATATTGACTAATTACTATATTTTGATGAGGCTGCCATCTTGGATTGAGAGATATTGTAACGCTATTAAATACAATCGTCATTTATTTAAGGGCCATACACACGTAGGTATTTTTAAGTTTTTCCACCAGACTTTTTGCTAAGCTCCTCCTACTTTTTTTTCTTATATTCTCGTGGGAAAAGTAGGAGGAGCTTAGCAAAAAGTCTGGTGGAAAGACTTAAAAACTCTAGGTGTGTACGGCCCTTTAGTATTGTTTAGTTTCTAGAATCAGAAATGAGAATTTGAACTCATACGTCACGGTAACCATTCAAGATGGCGCTATGAAGAACAGTTTGAATTAATTTTGTTTCTTGTCGTCTGTGGTGCAAATTTGTTTCCAATCATACGAAAGCAAAATATTGCGAAATGGCAATTTTTTTTAATTGGTTTTAATTTATTTGAAACTATTAATTTAGTTATTAATGATCAATTAGTTCAAAAATAGTAATCGTCGATTATAAGCTTTAGGTTTGTTATTATAATACATCATAAAATTTTCATATATCTACAACTATATAAGTGATTTAATTGTAATTTAATAATTTTTGAACACTTATAATTTATTATCTTTCGTCGGACTTATCTGAAGAAAAATTTTGACGACAATAATTGAAATTATATTTTTCACGATGAAATACAATCCATATTTACGGTATCGGACATTAATAAATGATCTGATTATGAATTTCCAATCTGGTCATTAGTCGAATCGTTTCAATATTCTTCGTGTCATTAGTGTTCGAAAGCCAAATCTTGTTATTAAATACGTAGAGGTGATACCAACACTTTGTGAGTTCGAATTATGCAGCTACCCTTGAGACTGAAGGCTGGAACTTCGACCACACTGCATTCAACATTAAGAGGGAAGGAAAGAGCTCTTTCCAATTATGCACATGTACTTAAACTTGGTGTGAGTGAGCGTAAGGTATTTGTACATAATATAAGATTTATTATGAGTAGGTATAATATATATTATTCGTTTTCAATTACAATACATTTTATAGTATAAGTTAATAAATGTGTTTTAATGTTGATTAAATCAACAGTATATATCCTTCATTTAATTTTTTTTTCCAATTGAGAAAATATAGAAACAATTTTTTAAAATGTTTCAATTTATACTAGTTTTAAGACAATATGATTTTAAAATCACAAATCATGTAAACATTATATGTAGATGGAGAGAACTAAACAGCGTTGAATCGTTTTAAACAAGCGGTAGCTATATATAGTATTCGATTCAATTTCGTATTGTTTCGTCTATGATTTTCTTGGGCTCTATGATTTTAAAGGGATCGACCGACTTTTCATTTTTTTTTATATGTGACCGATTGCTCTGAAATTTCCAAAGTATAAGTAACTTCGCAACGAAAACTAATGTAACTTTTTCGATTTTGGCATTCGTTTTTGAGTCTATAAGGATGTATTGTAACATTTTTAACATAACTAAATTTTTTTTTCGTTTTCCATCCCGTTTTCATTAGATAAGCGATTTTTCATTAATGATTACTTCTTCAAAAACCCTATTTTCGGTTTTGAACCGAGAAAAAAGCAAAATATTGTGAAAATTGAAAAAAAAACGTTCTCAGATTAGTTAGAAATTGTTCGAGGATTCCAAAACGGCCTGCTTTTGGTTTTCTTGTAGCGTGGAAAATCATCTAGTTCTATTCATTTTTGGGTGAAAAATTCACATTTTACAGGAGACCACAAAACGTATATATTTGACCATAAACGTTGATAGGTAAATAATAGGTCCTGCATTAGGTGGGTTGTAGTGCCTCTAGCCACAAAAAAAATATAGATTATAAAAGTACAATGCCTAACACTCCTTTTGGAACAAACAAAAATATGATTTTTGTCTCTCATCTCTCATCCTTCGTACCCGAAAAATAATGTTAATTTTCACTTAATTTTTTGGATTAATCCTCTTAAATGCATATTGTCACAATCCTTAGTATAATATATCATTGCCACGTTGTACAATTGTGATCCTTTCTTTGAATCCATATATTAAACTTTCCAAGAAGCCATTGCCACGTTGCAGAGTAGAATGCAGATGCGCAGTGTTGCCACATCTTCAGAGTTCTTGTGTGCCGAGTTTCATCTGCTTGGCTTACAACTCCCGAGAGCCGCTAAATAATGGCATCATTTGTTACAACTTTTAATGAATTATAAACTTCATCCTGCGCTCTTCTTCCACTAACAAACAATGACCAATTATTTACACAAATTGACGGATGGTTTCACTTGGAAGAAGTTAGCATATTTCTTTAGGCTCTCCTTAGAAAAAGATGCTTTGGGTTAATAGTTTGCTAACTGACATTCATGCACTTCATTTTAAATTGTTATCACTAGTATGCTAGGTATCTGACATTTGAAGATTCTTTGATATTCTGAAATTCAAATGAAACCAAAGATATTTTAGATATTGCTATAACTATAGTTATCTTAAAGAAACCTCATGCAGTAGTGGTATCTGAATGTACAGTATTGAAGATATAAGCTATAATATGAAAAAAACATTGTCTACCAATGCCAGTGTTACAGGACTCACAATATCTATATCTTAGACTATCAATGCCAGTGTTACAGGACTCACAATATCTACATCTTAGACTACCAATGCCAGTGTTACAGGACTCACAACATCTATATCTTAGACTACCAATGCCAGTGTTACAGGACTCACAATATCTATATCTAAGACTACCAATGCCAGTGTTACAGGACTCACAACATCTATATCTAAGACTACCAATGCCAGTGTTACAGGACTCACAACATCTATATCTTAGACTACCAATGCCAGTGTTACAGGACTCACAATATCTAAATCTTAGACTATCAATGCCAGTGTTACAGGACTCACAATATCTATATCTTAGACTACCAATGCCAGTGTTACAGGACTCACAACATCTATATCTAAGACTACCAATGCCAGTGTTACAGGACTCACAATATCTATATCTTAGACTACCAATGCCAGTGTTACAGGACTCACAATATCTATATCTTAGACTACCAATGCCAGTGTTACAGGACTCACAATATCTATATCTAAGACTACCAATGCCAGTGTTACAGGACTCACAATATCTATATCTAAGACTACCAATGCCAGTGTTACAGGACTCACAATATCTATATCTAAGACTACCAATGCCAGTGTTACAGGACTCACAATATCTATATCTTAGACTACCAATGCCAGTGTTACAGGACTCACAATATCTATATCTAAGACTACCAATGCCAGTGTTACAGGACTCACAATATCTATATCTAAGACTACCAATGCCAGTGTTACAGGACTCACAATATCTATATCTTAGACTACCAATGCCAGTGTTACAGGACTCACAATATCTATATCTTAGACTACCAATGCCAGTGTTACAGGACTCACAATATCTATATCTTAGACTACCAATGCCAGTGTTACAGGACTCACAATATCTATATCTTAGACTACCAATGCCAGTGTTACAGGACTCACAATATCTATATCTTAGACTACCAATGCCAGTGTTACAGGACTCACAATATCTATATCTAAGACTACCAATGCCAGTGTTACAGGACTCACAATATCTATATCTTAGACTACCAATGCCAGTGTTACAGGACTCACAATATCTATATCTTAGACTACCAATGCCAGTGTTACAGGACTCACAATATCTATATCTTAGACTACCAATGCCAGTGTTACAGGACTCACAATATCCTGTAGGACCAAAGTGTTCCTAACTACCCCTATTACGCTTCATTAATTCCTAAGATTACCATGAGAAAGACATGGAATATTCCTAATAATAGGAATATGATGTTGTATATACAGTAATTATATGCTCTACACATGTTTATGATATTTATCTAGGGATTTAATACATTGCATTTTATTTATTCTATTCGATTCTTTCATCTATAATCAGTTACAAGAGGTGTTTTCTTTACAGATCTTTGTACATATAATATCACATTTGTCCCGATTAAATATTATTACCAACGTCTCAATTTACCCCAATTGTCTCTTTCTCCCATCACCTCAATTTACTCGTCCTTTTCCCCATCGTCTCAATTAACTCCCATCGTCTCTTTTCCCCATCGTCTCCATTTACCCCAATTGTCTCTTTTCTCCATGATGTTGTGCCGTTCTTCAGTCGTTTATGAGCCACTCAGAGTTGTCAGCTGTCTCCAACTTCTTCAGGCCATCAATCTAGGGTAAAATTATTGACAGTTTCGGGGTGATTCGCTTCTTCTTTCGCTAGCGGGATAATTTGTCAGTTTTGGAGATGTGATAGAGAGATGGAGGTTGCAAATTGAGGATGGGAATTTAATGCTATTATTTCCAAGGTATAGGAATTAAATTACATGAAGGAGGAGTTTGAACTATTTCTTTATTTCTTGTTAGATATTAAATTGTATAATTATATGAAAACTATGGAATTTGGAAGCAATAGGAGATATCTATTAGAGAAAGTAAAATAGATACTGATTAAGATATCGTCTACTAATTACTTAGGAATAAAAGTGGGTTTTATTCCGTTCACTTTTATTTGGCGCAAATATAAAAATACACTGTAGCAATTATATGACGATGTGAGAAATAATGGGGAAACAAATAAATAGGTGTCAATTATTAAAAAAGGCAAGGGAAACTTCAAATTTAGGCATAGGAATGTACAAGCAGTAAATATAACAGCTACGACTAAACATTGAATAATAATAATAATTTTTATTCAATAATAAAGAAGAAAAGATTCGAAAGCAATTTCATACATAACATATGTAAAATAAATATATAAATTTTCCAAATTCAAGCCCATATCGAGGTTTGTTAGAACTTTTCGGGTAAAACTTATTGGGCTAAGGAATGTCTTAGCGTACTAATAGAGTAATGGTTAAAAGATGGGATGTAAGCAATTGTAGACATTCAGAACCAATGAGAATGAGGTGTTAGGTATTTACGAGGGTTAGCGAAACACAAAATTATATTCATATTAAAATTATGGTCCCTCATTCGTTATATTTTAAATGCTTCTTTGTCACAACGTAGGCTACTCATTTCAATTGATTGATTGAGATTTAATTATGATATCTTTCAATTGAATTTACTATTTATAATGTTTTTCAATAATTCAATATACCTGCTATTTAAATTTTCATTCTATTATTCTTTCATTGTTAGTTTACTCTCAATTCGATTAATATTTAAGTTTTAGATATATTCTATAAATTGAACTTTATTCATCACTGTTTAGTATTATTGACATTATTTGTAAACTGCAAAATTAAACTTAGTTCGAAAATGAATTTATATAATTCAAAAAGGTGATTTCATGGAAGCAATTATAGATCTCAACAATATATTAAGAATCTTGCTTCTAAAGAAATTAAATGACAATGACTAATAAAACCTATTTAATTACATGGGCTTTATAGCTCTCTGTCAATATTATCTACCTCGGTTGTTTACTCTCCTTTAGACAGTTATTCGCTGAACCAGAGTGATTAATAAACTTATGATTTTAATATTAGGTGATACATATTTTTCTCTGATAATCCACATCACTAATTAGAGTTGTTTGATGAAAGAAAAGAAGGAGGACAATTGCGTTCTATCAGTTATAAAACCAAGATATTAATGTTTATCCCTAGAAGGGCCGTACACACGCAGGGTTTTTAAAGTCTTTCTACCAGACTTTTTCCTCGAGACTTTCAAATCATATAAGAAAAAACGATGTAATTATTATTTATTTTAGTTGGTATCCATGACACCTGCAGGTATCATGGATACATAAGCTTAACAAGTTGTACCATAACGGTGATAATTAAGCTGTGTGATGTACTATACATCATCACAGTGACTCTTTTCTCTGATAGTACATCATCACAGTGACTCTTTTCTCTGATAGTACATCATCACAGTGACTCTTTTCTCTGATAGTACATCATCACAGTGACTCTCTTCTCTGATAGTACATCATCACAGTGACTCTTTTCTCTGATAGGTACATCATCACAGTGACTCTTTTCTCTGATAGTACATCATCACAGTGACTCTTTTCTCTGATAGTACATCATCACAGTGACTCTTTTCTCTGATAGTACATCATCACAGTGACTCTCTTCTCTGATAGTACATCATCACAGTGACTCTTTTCTCTGATAGTACATCATCACAGTAACTCTTTTCTCTGATAGTACATCATCACAGTGACTCTTTTCTCTGATAGTACATCATCACAGTGACTCTTTTCTCTGATAGTACATCATCACAGTGACTCTTTTCTCTGATAGTACATCATCACAGTAACTCTTTTCTCTGATAGTACATCATCACAGTGACTCTTTTCTCTGATAGTACATCATCACAGTGACTCTTTTCTCTGATAGTACATCATCACAGTGACTCTTTTCTCTGATAGTACATCATCACAGTGACTCTTTTTCTCTGATAGTACATCATCACAGTGACTCTTTTCTCTGATAGTACATCATCACAGTGACTCTTTTCTCTGATAGTACATCATCACAGTGACTCTCTTCTCTGATAGTACATCATCACAGTGACTCTTTTATTTGATAGTACATCATCACAGTGACTCTTTTCTCTGATAGTACATCATCACAGTGACTCTTTTCTCTGATAGTACATCATCACAGTGACTCTTTTCTCTGATAGTACATCATCACAGTGACACTTTTCTCTGATAGTACATCATCACAGTGACTCTTTT
This sequence comes from Caprella mutica, assembly GCA_947561585.1. Taxonomy (NCBI): domain Eukaryota; kingdom Metazoa; phylum Arthropoda; class Malacostraca; order Amphipoda; family Caprellidae; genus Caprella; species Caprella mutica. Next base: position 171,578 of record CANNZV010001275.1, on the reverse strand, counting down.
CTCTGATAGTACATCATCACAGTGACTCTTTTCTCTGACAGTACATCATCACAGTGACTCTTTTCTCTGATAGTACATCATCACAGTGACTTTTTTCTGATAGTATATCATCACAGTGACTTTTTTCTCTGATAGTATATCATCACAGTGACTCTTTTCTCTGATGGTACATCATCACAGTGACTCTTTTCTCTGATAGTACATCATCAAAGTGACTCTTTTCTCTGATAGTAGATCATCACAGTGACTCTTTTCTCTGATAGTACATTCTTACCCGGACTAAACTATCGATGATGTACCCAGCTTATTAAAATGTTCTTCCCATTTGCTGAACCTCTCTTATGGAAAACCAATAATGAAGTGTACCCCATGGGGAGAAAAAATATTGGGGAAGAGGAGACCCAATTGGGGATTTCTTGTACGCTTCCTCCTCCCGAGGATTCTGGTTTCGGAAGATCCTTTTGTCAAGGATTCTTCAATAAGCTGTAATCTTTTTATGTCAAAAGTCTATTCAATTTTTGCTGATTAGGTTTTTAGATGAATAGGCTGACAGGGGAAAGCCTTCTTTGCATTTTAATCAATGGATTTCATTATAGATCGATAGATTGAACATGCATATGCGTGAATTTATCTTTAACATTATTCACGATAAATGTATATATGCAATATGAGATATATTTTATATAAAAAGATGAATCCATTTTGTGGGAGAAAAATTCTTTGTGGTGAATTGATATTTACAGATTTAATAAAAGATGGAAATATATGAAAGAAAATTGATATAATAATTGTAATATTAAATAGAAATTTAAGAAAGAAGGAATGACAGTTTAGGAATAAACTGCATGAGAATCTTAGTGATTCATAAAAGAATTGAAGAGACAAAATAGACATTAAGGTGTTTCTTATATGAGTTATAATTTAATTATACTATTATTGCCCCACAGGACTTCACCTTTTTTATCTAATATTTTTTCGAATAGAATAAAACATGACCATTTTTCTCATTTATAAGGAAAATTCCCCCCCCCCCCCAAAAAAAACATCTACATCTTAGTTTCTATTGTGGCTTACACTCCTGTTAATTCCACATCGTTGTTTCCCTAGCGGTTTACAATGCATTTAATTCCACAGTTTAGTTTCTATTACGGTTAACAATCAAGGTATTTCTTGGCAGCTCCTGACGAGCTGTAATTCTATGCCACATTGAAGTTCTGGTGAAATAATTAAAGAGATAGGCTGTAATTCTATGCCACATTCAAGTTCTGGTGAAATAATTAAAGAAATAGGCTGTAATTCTCTGCCACATTCAAGTTCTGGTGAAATAATTAAAGAAATAGGCTGTAATTCTCTGCCACATTCAAGTTCTGGTGAAATAATTAAAGAAATAGGCTGTAATTCTCTGCCACATTCAAGTTCTGGTGAAATAATTAAAGAAATAGGCTGTAATTCTCTGCCACATTCAAGTTCTGGTGAAATAATTAAAGAAATAGGCTGTAATTCTCTGCCACATTGAAGTTCTGGTGAAATAATTAAAGAAATAGGCTGTAATTCTCTGCCACATTCAAGTTCTGGTGAAATAATTAAAGAAATAGGCTGTAATTCTCTGCCACATTCAAGTTCTGGTGAAATAATTAAAGAAATGGGCTGTAATTCTCTGCCACATTCAAGTTCTGGTGAAATAATTAAAGAAATAGGCTGTAATTCTCTGCCACATTCAAGTTCTGGTGAAATAATTAAGGAAATAGGCTGTAATTCTCTGCCACATTCAAGTTCTGGTGAAATAATTAAAGAAATAGGCTGTAATTCTCTGCCACATTCAAGTTCTGGTGAAATAATTAAAGAAATAGGCTGGGGGAGTTAGAAGAGCTATGAATAAATGATTAGCTTCTTCGAGCAGTCATTTATTATTATCTTCCTTGGGGCACTCAACTAAGTTATGGGAAGAGGTGGAAAAAATGGGGAGGGATCTGAGTGGAAGGGGGCTTTCGAACTGAAATTCAGGTAATGTTTTTACTATTTTATTCATATAGGTTTTTATATCGAAATAATGATCTAACCTTTTCGGCCCTGACGATTCATTAAGCTGAATCTATTTTTTAGCTACAGGAAAATCCCTGAGTTATGAAGCATTCGAGTTATGAAGGACCTGAGTTATGAAATTCATTGAATTATGAAGAGGTTTCTTTGATTATATTAAAGAAAATGATTCAAGACATAAATTTCGTCATTGTTATCCCTTAATGACAATAGCTTTCTAAGATTTTAATCATAGAAAACTATCTAGTGCACCCGAGATATGAAGTGGCTTTAAGCTATGGAGGTACCAATCACTGAAAAAAAAATGCGAGTCAAAATTGGAGTCTTTTATCTTGATTGACTCTACCTTAGTCAATCTGACTATGAATTTGGAGTCAATATAGATCTGGTTTTTGAGTAAAGTATTAGGGTTAGGTAAATGATTTTTGAACTGGTTTAGGGAAAAACTGAAGACTCAAATTTTAAGTCAATTTTTTTTTTCTGTGATGCTTCATATCTAAGAATTTAACCAACAGAACAGTGTCTTACGGATGGCAAGGGTTGATGTTCAAAGTACACCTTTTATGCAAGACGAAATATGATGAAGATAAACACTTTGTTACTAAGAACACGTCTGGGAAAGGAAGGAAGGCCTTTATCTGCATTGCCGTATGAGGTGGATGCAAGCGTCTTTATTATTTAGGGAGAGAATGAGTTACGACTCTCTTATCGTAAAATAGCTACGGCGGAAGTTGGAAGTGATACGGCAGGTGAGTTATTTACCGTAGCTGTCAAGAGAGGAAATGTACTGCCTACAAACACCTCAGGTAAATATAAAAGGTGAAGATTGTGCTCTAGTATCTGCAGTGGTTTGTCTA
>CANNZV010001275.1:0-168657 GCA_947561585.1 Caprella mutica | reverse complement strand
TGCAGTGGTTTGTCTACTGCTTCATATATAAATTACACCAAATGCTGCTGTGGTGTATAGAGATATATTATATAAATGAACTCTAACTTTTCATTAGAATGGCACAAACTGTGTTTTGATTGTAATATTATTAACATTTTGTTACTTAGTATTATATTGCATTTAATTGTAATTTAATTCTATATAATATTCGTATATATCGTAAGGAAATTAATTTGTACAATTTCAATATTTTGATTATTATAATAATTAATAATAATACAAAAATATGAAAATAGTTTATCTAATAATTTACATATTGAGCAAGTTTATGTGTACTTTTTAACATGAAACTATAGTGTACACTATTATAACTTTGGTTGAATTCTAGGACAAAAAAAAAAGTGCAAAAACCGGCAAAAAATCCCTGAATTTTTTCAAATAACACTGCATGGTTCGAAAAAAAGCTGTTTTACACAACTTCTACTGAAAGTCAAAGAACCGAATAAAATTTTAAATAGAAATACAAGAAGTACGTAGTTCTTGAAATTGATACATTTAACATTATTTATTTATTGCTAACGAATTAATGTAAACCGTAACTATGTATATTTCTTGCTGTTAGATTATTAAACAAAATTCATTGCTAACATTCCTTGGCTAATTTGTTATGCATCTTCAATAGCTTAGTTTCACTATTGTTCTTCACTCTTTTAAATTCGGCTCCTCAAACTCATGTATTAATAATAGCTGGAACACTACGTAGAAAATAACAGATAATATAGTTGCCTTGGGGCTTACATTGAGATGTATTTTTAATAGCCCTTATAGGTTTCTTCCAACATACATTAATTACCAAAATTTTAATTTCATATCTCCATTTTTCTTTTGATCTTTTTTTGTTAGAAATGAATTTAGTTTAATATTTTAATAGCAAGAACTAATTATAATTAGTTAGCATTGAATACCATTAAATATATTAATAGCAAAGAATAATGTTAAATAAATAGATTACAAAATTGCGTATTTCATATATTTTTTATTGTATTTTGAATTTGGTAGTTAGAAATAAATTAGAAAGTGGTATAATATGGTGTTTGACTTTTTTTTCTTATGGAGTATTTTACATGGGGTTGTTTTTGACCCGGGATTTTAGTGTGCGTTTTTTGACAGAGGGGTTTATTGCACGTTTTTTTACGTGGATGGTTCAGACGACAGTTTCTTTTGCCATAAAATCCAATGATGGACTTTATATAAGCAAAATGCAGAAACTATAAATGGGTTGCCTATTCCAACATTTGTTATTAATTAATTAAAAAATTAATCATTTATTTGTACAGAGTACAAATTGGCTTTCTCAATGTGTAATTTATGAATAAACTGACAAATTATGAATAATCGTATTTTTGCCTATAAGAATAATATTTCGATTGACTCGAGTCACCTCAAAATATAGTCCAAATGACCCCTGCTTTCGCCTCTGTTATTTTTTCATGGCTATGGCCATTCGAATTAACAAATTTTAGGAATTCACCCCTATAGTGCAGTTATTGTTATTTTATACTTACTATACATTATCTATGCTACAATTCCTTACTCAATACCCTACATTCACTATAGAGGATTTCATCATAGTGGAGTTCACTATAGAGGAGTTCACTATAGAGTAGTTCACTATAGAGGAGTTCTACTGTATAAATCTTATCATTTTAAAGTTCACAAAAACTGTCTCAGAATTCGTGTCTACAGAATATAGTATTTTCTATAAGAAATTTGTGGTTTTACATGTTTCCATTGCACAGAAACTTATTGCAGAACATGAAGTAAAAAAGAGAGAAATAACCCGAGTGTTGGTGCTGTGAGAAAAAAGACACTGCAGAGTTTGTGCTACTTGTATTTTACTTAACATTTCTTGTGAACTGTGGAAATAAAGGAAAAGATTTAGGAACACCATTGAGTGCAAATGTGAAAAACTATTGATATATAATTAGGGTTGTGACAATATGCGTTTAAAATCATAGATCCGGAAAATAGTATAGACGGATTGACTATACTATTGAATCGTTCTACACCAGCGGTATATAGTATTCGATACCATTTCATTTCGTTTCGTCTATGATATTCTTTAGATCTATAATTTTATACGCATATTGTCACAACCCTAGATAGAATATATTTCGAATATTAAGAATTCAATTCTTCTAATGGGTATAGTTTATATACTTTAGATAAAAAAGTATTAAAGGTATTTATTTATTTCAATAAATGGAAATTTCTTGTTTTTTCTATTAAATTTTCTGTACACAAAACCATTGTTATTACAATATATGAAAGTGAATTTATTTAGAAAATAGTAAATATTTAAATAAAATCTTGATCGTGGTAGGTATATTGTTATTTAAAAAATACATATCATTGAAATCACTTAAAATTAAAATCGGATCCTATTATAAAAAAATGATAGAAAAATAATGATAATGATAAATTTTTATTATAAAATAAAAATAATAATTTTAAACTATATTTAAAAAATAGCATATCGTTTCAAAATGTCAGCATTTTATTATATTGATTGTGGAGTCTCCACCGTTCTTTCCACAAGAATATATTTTAATATTCATATTCTAGTTATAATATTAATCAATTGATATTGTCATCTGGTATATCATAATTTGCCTTTGGTAATTGATTCTTTACCCTACCGCAAAGAATAATAATTAAAAAATAAATGAATATTAAATAAACTTTTCTTATAAATAAAAATATTAGATAAAAAATTCTTTTTAAATAGTGTCATTTTTGATATGAATTTGATATACGATTTCATGGCAAAATCATTTTATAATTATTCAATAGTATTAATAATTATTCTATTAATCTACTATGTCCAGCATATCATTAATCTATTCATCTATTGAATAAATAAACATACTGTCAATGAATTAAGGGAACTTGAGTTATTTATTAATGAATAAAGTGAAGATATATTAGGATTTATATAAATGGTTTAAATAATATTTAATGGTTCTTTTATGCGGCGAAATTTTGAATGCAAATATAAATAAATCATAGCTCAGTTAAGTTCAAAATAAACGAATTTATCAAAAAAAAAATTTTTAAATGCAAAATTATTGAAGTTTTCAGTCTGATTCGAAGTTTTTGAATTTCTCTATTTTCAAATTTGAAATTAGGTAACTCTCAAAAATCGTTCCAGAGAAAATTTTCTTAGACTGTACAATTTTCTTTTATTACTCCTCGTAAATCTTAGAAAAGTTTAAGTGATATTTCCCCCGTTTATAGTCCTGATATCACAGCAATGGAATCTAGCCCTAAATCAATTTGTCCGATAAATAACACAGTGCGTACATTACCCTTTGGAATAGTCTCGTCTGTCTCTATAAATCAGGAAGTTGTTCCTTTTTACTCAAGAGTCCGAGACAAAATTTACCGATCGTTCTGTCTTCTGAGAGTCTTCAGCCAATGGCGAGCATGGATTGAACCTACGTCACTGCAGCCAACCAATCACAGACGGTGTATTACGTCATGTGATGAAATGAAGACGTTGGATTGGTTGTTATTCTTATACAAGAATTCTTAAAGAATTGAAGAGGAATACTTTCATAAATTAACTGATTAGATAAAATAGACATTCCTCTGTTTCTTTTACCAATTACTAATGTGATGATAAATATGCTTAATATTCATAGATTGTGTTTGTTCATCGTTATATTGAATATAATGTGTCAGTTATAAATATAGAATGTATTTAAAAAAATGAAAATCAACAGTCATGAAATTGTATAGTTTGTGAAAATTTACATAATTATTACCGATTATTTTTTTCCAATTCTGAAGAATTTGTTAACGTTTTTTCTTTACTACAATAAATCTTATTGAATGAAAAAACTCAGAATTCTGAAATAAAATATAATAAATAATGTTTGCGAACCTTTTATAATGAATAATAAAGAAATTTATAGCACACAGATAATATATAATGAAAAACACCGTCATATATACAGTTTTTATCACTAACATTCGCACTGGAATACTCTGATAACTGCCGTTATTACCATCCAACATCCCATGTTTATTGCGCTGATAAATAGCAAATAATAGTAATATTGGGGATCAAAAACACAAGTGGATCCTACCAATAGATTTATTATATTTTGTGGTCGTGATTACAAGTCGGCGAAAAAGATTACGTGACGGCATCTGGTTTGGATTTGGTAAATGAGAGAATTATTAATGTTGCCAATTGTACAATATTGGGACACGTATAGTGTTGCCATATAGAACTAGAGGAGTGTTGCCATATTGGGACACGAACGAATAGTGTTGCCATATAGTACTAGAGGAGTGTTGCCATATAGAACTAGAGGAGTGTTGCCATATTGGGACACGAAAGAATAGTGTTGCCATATAGTTTAGAACTAGAGGACTACATGTAGAGGACCCTGTAGAACATTTCATAATGTTGTACAGGGTAGGGTTGCCAGATGTATTTCAGTGTCTAATTATTTATTATTCTAGGTTTTCAATTTTGTTTTTGATCATCAGTATACATTTAATTAGAATGAAATATTGTTGAAAAATAAAAATAAAAATCCTGAAATCATAAAAGTTTTTTTTGAAGAAGTGTGAAAATTTTATTATCTCCCAATCTGGCAACACTGGTACAGGGTGACACAAAAGTTCTGCAATACAATTTTTTCATTGAAAATAAAATACTTATATTGGAACTAATGTGAGCAATTCCTTACATTTTTCACAGTATGTAGTGTTCAATTTAATACACAATAAGTGTCATCTCTTAGTTTTAAGAAGTTAATGGCCCGTTCAGTGGAAAGTCAAGTTCGCATCTGATTTTCTATGATGAAATTCTGCGTGTGGTAAGTATTGGAGAAGAATGTAAGCATAATATAATAAAAAATAAACTGTTGAGTGAAAATTCAAATGAAAACGGACAAAACTGCCAATGGATGAGTTACGTGGAGTAGTTGAAGCAAATCTGACAGATTGGAGGCAGTAATTCGAAAAAAGAGGACTGTTCTTGCATGTCTTCTCAGTGTTCTCTACAATATACCTTAAGTATTTTGTTTTACCTATTTAAATATTTTACCTGATATATTTTGTTTGTCTCAGAACTTTCAAGTCACCCTGTATATTACTGTTGCAGCAATCAGTTTATTCTATTGACATTTGGTTATCTTTTTTGGTTATCTTTCAAAAAGTTGTTCCCTAGTGTCACTGCCTTCAATCAGACGATGTGTTTCTGAGAGATTGAGAAGATAACTCTGACAGAGTCCCTACTCTCTATTTTCCTCTATTCTATTCTCTTGTGGATACTGAGTTCATTAAGTAAGAAGTATCAGTGTAGGCTATCAGTTAAAAATGGTAAACTATATATGACGGAGTTATTCCCTTCGCAAATTTGCGGAAGGTGATATTTTACTCAGCATTTATTTATTTATCATCTTGTTATTCGCATAACTGAAAAAGTGTTGAACCAAATTGCCTGAAATTTGGTGAAACGATTGGTCCATGTCCAGTGACTTGCTGCTAGTCTTTTGGGAGCGACCCGGTCAAAGGTCAAGGTCACGGTCATTTATAACTCAAAAAGTATTGAATCATATTGCATGAAACTTGGTGGAACGATTGTTCAATATGCAGGAACCATTTTGATAGATTTTGGGAGTGATCAGGTCAAAAGGTCAAAGATCAAGGTCAAGGTCATTTGTAACTCAAAAATTGTTCAACCAAATTGTCTGAAATTTGATGGTAGAATTGGTCAATGACCAGGAACGATCTGGTAGAATTTTGGAAGCGATTCGGTCAAAGGTCAAAGTCAAGGTCATTTATAACTTAAAAAGTATTGAACCATATTGCATGAAACTTGGTGGGACGATTGGTTATTATCCAGTTAGCAGTTTCCTCAATTTTGGGAGAGAACGGGTCAAAGCGAAGGCGATGGTATGCGCTCTACCAAGTGCACATAATCTAGTTCATTATATATTATCTGATAATATATATATCACTTAATATATTAAAATGTGCGAAACTTGCAAAATGTGTTACATTTATCAGGAGTTATAGATAGTAATGAAAATTAACAGTTGGAATTATAGAATTCAAAACGTGAAATTCTTACTATTTTTGGCACTGTTGCAGGACGCGAACGTTTAAGGGCCGTGCACACGTAGGTTCCAGACTTTTTGCTAAGCTCCTCCTACTTTTTCCACGAGAATATAAGAAAAACAATATAATTATTATTTATTTCAGTTGGTATCCATGATACCTGCAGGTATCATGAAACGTCAGTGCTAGCATAGGTCAAGATACGCCAGTCAGAATGCTCTAGAGTGAATTACTGTTTCTCAATTTGAGAAACTCAGTAAATGAAATGAAACTCAGAGGTCAAATTCATTTGAGAACTCCATATAATGTATATTCCCCTTAGTAATTTATATGTTATACAGGGTGACAAGTAAATACGGTAGAAAATTATACCTGTGTAACCTCAACAATTTCTTTCAACAATTCAGCTTCTCATCTTTATTATGAAGTATTTGTTTTCAATGTGACAATAGAATTGTTGAAGTTACAGAGGTTTACTTTTCTACCGTATTCAGTTATCACCCTGTATATTGTAATAGAGTAATTGTGTGAGTACTTCCTAATTCACCTAATTCGTTATCACTAACCAGCAATACAATTATAAAAGATGTACTTAATCCAGTTATGTTTGTTTTTAAATTAAAAAGTATATTCAATACGCCAAACTCATTGTTATTCAGCAATAAAAACTGTTTTATTTCCATATCTAAAATTCACCATAACGATGTAAAGTAGTCCGTAGACTAAATGTGAGAGTTCGTTACAATGTGAATATCACACCGAGGATATTTTGAGAGCTGTGCGAAGTGTTCTCCAAGGTATATATTATTTGCTGACGAATTGAGAAGTGCTATAACAGCTTCGTCAAAATTGGAAAGTCCTAATCCTTACACAGCTGACTAAATGCAGGATATTGGCAAGGTGACTTGGTACACGACCAACGAGATGTCACTTGGCCAAACTGGAGAGAAAATTGCGTATATTTTGTTAATTTCTTTAGAGAAATATAACTGTTCTGAGAGTTAATTTGTTTGAATGATAATTCGAAAACTGAATTTAATTGATTTTCAAGCTCATATAAAGGGATTTAGGTATTTTTATCAAAGTAAAGAACATGAGAATAGTCAGACGGCATGGTTCACTCCATGGAGGTCCATCATCAAACCATTTCGCTTCTAAAAAATATCTTCGGCAAAGACGGAAATAAGAACGAAAAAGACATAATTGAAGTGAATTGCGGGAGATGAAAACCTTCTTCCAATTTCCCGACAACTAATTTCCCCAGAAAATTTATTGGTCGGTAAAACGACCGGTCTTTCATACGGAAACTTTACTCTCATTTTGATCACTTTACTGATCGTTAGGTACTAGGTACTAAAACTTCTAGTAATTAATATGTGTTGATTTTACGAAATTACAAATTGAAATAACTAGATAATCGTATAAGTTTTATATTGTTTTTCAAAATGTCATCATTTATAATAAAACTTTGACAGTACATATACTGTCCTACACACTACTGTCCTACACACTACTGTCCTACACACTACTGTCCTACACACTACTGTCCTACACACTACTGTCCTACACACTACTGTCCTACACACTACTGTCCTACACACTACTGTCCTACACACTACTGTCCTACACACTACTGTCCTACACACTACTGTCCTACACACTACTGTCCTACACACTACTGTCCTACACACTACTGTCCTACACACTACTGTCCTACACTCTACTGTCCTACACACTACTGTCCTACACACTACTGTCCTACACACTACTGTCCTACACACTACTGTCCTACACACTACTGTCCTACACACTACTGTCCTACACACTATTGTCCTACACACTACTGTCCTACACACTACTGTCTTACACACTACTGTCCTACACACTACTGTCCTACACTCTACTGTCCTACACTCTACTGTCCTACACACTACTGTCCTACACACTACTGTCCTACACACTACTGTCCTACACACTAATGTCCTACACACTACTGTCCTACACTCTACTGTCCTACACACCACTGTCCTAGTAACAACTGTCCTACACTCTACTGTCCTATACACTACTGTCCTACACACTACTGTCCTACACACTAATGTCCTACACACTACTGTCCTACACTCTACTGTCCTACACACCACTGTCCTAGTAACAACTGTCCTACACTCTACAGTCCTACACACTACTGTCCTACACACTACTGTCCTACACACTATTGTCCTACACACTACTGTCCTACACACTACTGTCTTACACACTACTGTCCTACACACTACTGTCCTACACACTACTGTCCTACACACTACTGTCTAACACACTATTGTCCTACGCACTACTGTCCTACACACTACTGTCCTACACACTACTGTCCTACACACTACTGTCCTACACACTACTGTCCTACACACTACTGTCCTACACACTACTGTCCTACACACTACTGTCCTACACACTACTGTCCTACGCACTACTGTCCTACACACTACTGTCCTACACACTACTGTCCTACACACTACTGTCCTACACACTACTGTTCTACACACTACTGTTCTACACACTACAGTACTACACACTACTGTCCTACACTCTATTGTCCTGCACACTACTGTCCTACACTCTACTGTCCTACACTCTACTGTCCTACACACTACTGTCCTAGTAACTACTGTCTTAGTAACAACTGTCCTACACACTATTGTCCTAGTAACTACTGTCTTAGTAACTACTGTCCTACACACTACTGTCCTAGTAACTACTGTCCGTCACATTACTGTCTTCTGTAACCAAATCCTAATTCAGTTGATAGCAAAATGCACTTTTCTCCACTGTTGCATGGAAGAAAGCTACTCAGCTGCAACTGTGAGAGTAACTCTAGCTGCATTAGCGTACTAGCTTCTTCTTTTTGTAATATAAGATGTATATAATGCATATATGTAGAAGAGTGAAGAATAATATGATTATTCGTAATAAAATAAAATTTTGTTATTTTGAAAATAGATATAATTTAGTTAATAGCAAAGTTTTTAGGTAACATAGTCCCATTTAATCAAATACTTTTATTTAGTTACTTTTGTCATCATGGATATTTGTTACATTTCTAACTAATTATATTTACCCGATTTGGCAATTTGGTTACCTAAATCCTCGATTTTTCTTATAAATTCAATTAACGAATTAAGGGCTTCAATAGATTCGAATAAATCTAACTTTCTGTAATCATTTCATGGGCTGTCGTAACATTCGAAAACGTCTAAAGTTTTTGAAAAAATAATCCACCCAATGTAAATCAAGAAAAAAATGAAAACTGTCGAAAGCAAGAAGAGTTTCGTAGAAACTTTTTTAATTAAACAACTTTATCAATTTGGAGTATATGATTGGAAATAAGTCTGGTAAATTATGTTGGGATTACACTTACTCGAAGAGAAGTGGTCGGATCAAGTGTGTGTGGTCGAAAATTCACGTCCGAACTGACTCAGTGGGATATAAAAACCAGTGACTACTGACCAGGCCGAAGTCACCTTACTTTGAAAAGGTTAAGGTCGGGATTTAGCACACGTGGTGACCTTAGACCGGTTTCATACGATGCATTATTTTCAGCAAAAAGCCAGCATGAATAAACACCCAATCTAAGTGTACATACAAAACACATACGTTTATTCAGTTGTAGCGTTTTTCCATGCACCATTTTCTTTCTTGCGGCATGAGAAAAACCACCGTGTCAAATGGGCGTTAGGCTCGCTTCACACTCACGCGTTTTATTTCAAGGAAAAAAGCTCTTCTTAAAATGAACTCATACTTGCGTTTTTTTAACCGATGAAGGAAAAGTTTATTGTGATTTTTCCTCAGCGATATAATACACGAATGTGAACACATTTTAAGAAGAGCATTTTTTCCGTGGAGTTAAAAAACGCCAGTGTGAAGTGTTCATCCGTCACTTTTGATACTTCTCATGCAACTTCAACATTTTATGCAATAGAAATATAAAATGTGATTAATTTTCTGGAAAATTTATGATAAATGGGGGAAATCTTTCTGAATTGATCTGCGGTAATATAATTTGAAATTTTTTTGTCTAATTTAAAATTGAAGAAACTGTGGGAAATTGAGTTGAAAAATATATGAGAATCAAAATAAATCAATTTGCTGGTAACCAAAAGATTTTTTTAATTTCATAATTTAATTTTAATATAGCTCTTATAATAATATTTTTCAATCTAATAATAATTTGCCTGCATAATGAAAATATTGTTCTTTCAAATAATATCTTTTTCTAGAATAAGAAAATACCTGAATTATCCTTCATGAACTGTCTATAGAGAGGCCTGGCAGTTTAATGCACATGACAACTCCTTCAAGTTCTTCTAACTGCATTCCAGCAGAGTTTTTATAGAATTTTCTCTTTAGAGGAGTCGAGACCGCAAAATTGTGCCGAAATATTTGGGGAAAATACAAACTCTTGCGTTGAATTTCTCGAAAGAGCGTCTGTCTGCTTTTTGCTGTCATTTCTAGTTGGTGGCAGACAGATCTCTTAGAGCCTCTCCGAAGAAAAGACTCTAAAGTGACACAAAAAAGTAGCAGCCAAACTTCCAGAGAGGACTTAAGTGCCACTGAAGAAGTGGTTTCGATATTAAACTGCAAAGTGTTAGAAATTGTGAGTCGTGTAGTATCTATAGGAATTATTATACCTTATTGTGTATATTGGAAGATGGAGTATGATATTTAATGCTTCTGTTCTGAAGTATTAAACAATTTTTAAGATATCAGTTCAAAACAAGATTATATAAGGTTAAAACTGATATAAATTAATAGTTTCTGTTCAAAACTATTAGAAAATATTTAAGAATCTGTTCACAAAATAATACTGTATCTGCTTAGAAATAATGTAAAATTGAGGGCTTCTGTTTAAAACTATTATGAAAATAGAGGTTTCTTTACGAAACTATGCGATTGGATCTAAATTCGAAAATGAATACTTTTATATAAAAAAAATTCCAACCATATCTATATCAAAATATTCTAACTAAACAAGATACCATCATATCTAATAATTATTTGATTAACCATTAAAACTCCGCAATGATTGTGTAGAATTCTCTAAGAATATTACACGATATATGCTGATAAAAACATGTTTGGTATGCAGATGGAGTGTGCAGCAGCTTGCTTCACAACATGCTGAACTGTTGAAGCCAAGCAGAAACATGGAGATATTTTGGGGTAATTTTTTGCTACTTAGGGACGTTTGTCAGACGCTACTGAAGAGCCTTTTATTGTACCACAAAAAATGAATTCCTCTTCGACATCGAAAAGAGAAAATCTTGTGAGACAGAATGCTATCCCTGCTATCCCTAGTATCCCTAATATCCCTAATATCCCTGCTATCTCTGTTATCCCTGCTATATGCCCTACTATATAGGCAGGTTCCTATCCCTACTCAGACAGATTCCTATCCCTATTATCCCTACTCTGACAGATTCCTATCCCTATTATCCCTACTCTGACAGATTCCTATCCCTATTATCCCTACTCTGACAGATTCCTATCCCTTTTATCCCTAATCAGACAGATTCCTATCCCTATTATCCCTACTCACACAGATTCCTATCCCTATTATTCCTACTCAGACAGATTCCTATCCCTTTTATCCCTACTCAGACAGATTCCTATCCCTATTATCCCTATTCAGACAGATTCCTATCCCTATTATTCCTACTCAGACAGATTCCTATCCCTTTTATCCCTACTCAGACAGATTCCTATCCCTATTATCCCTACTCAGACAGATTCCTATCCCTATTATCCCTATTCAGACAGATTTCTATCCCTCAGCTCTGAAATGCTGACGATAGGAATATTTTATTTGGTAAAAAGTAACTCAATCGAGTGGTTTTTAGGAGAGAAAAAACACTGTGTTTCTTTGGTGTGAGGGGGGAGGGGGAGCATATATACGGGAGGAAGGGTGGGGCATAGATATGCATCTCTCCTAAAAAAATGCATTACTCTGCCAAACTATCAGAGAGAAAAATGTACAAAGATTTATATTTTATTAATTATTATTGAACTCCTTGATGGAATTATTGGATTATTGAGACAATGCAGCGTGATTATAAATATTGTTGTTGTTATTTGAGTGAAACATACAAGCGATAAATTCTGTAATACATTGCAATATTCTAATACAAATGCATGTATAGAAAGTTCTTACACAGGAAGCTTATGAACGCGTTCTAACATAGGAAGAAGATTACCTCTTTCTCTATCAGGGAGCTCTCGACCAGGTAGTCCTACCACTCTGGAAATTTTTGAGCTTCACAAAATATTATGAGCGGTGAGGAGCAGTAATTTACCAATTTTTCCGTTTTTCGGCAAAGTTCACCAATGCCCCAGCAGCGTCCAGTCAAACGTTGCAAAAACTTTGGTGGAGCGATTGGAAGCGTTTTACGCGCTCACACGGAATTAATTGAACGGTGTCGGGCGTTACAGTAGCGATACATTTCGGTGATGAACTTCAGTTTGGCGTTATTTTGTGCAGCTCAAAATTTCCAGAGCGGTAGCAGGGACTAGAACATTCGGTTTTGCTTCAACGGGGAGCAACTTCTGTAAACGGTAACGACTCAACGAGCTGTGATGAAGTTTTTTCACTGCTCAAGAAAGCCCCAACAAAGTTCGTTTGGGCGGTGTGACCGGAGCTGTATGAACACGTTTTTAAACAGGGAGCTCAGAACGCAATCTCACACAGGGAGCTCATGGACGCGTTCTCATCTGGGAGCTCATGAACGCGTTCTCAGGATAAGAGGCAGAGCAATGCACGTCACGGTGATGTTATATAGGAGATGTTTCGCTTCCTCCCCTATCCAATATATCGCGAATATTGTCTTCACGGCGCGACACTAACGCCCTCTGTGTTTACCAAACTCAATGAATAGCAGAATATGCAGCGCCATCTACTGCCGGATGTTAGCATGAGAAGTTGTTGTTGGATAAACATAAACACATTTAGTTCTTTGATACTCTCTGCAGTGAGGCATTTCTGTGATTTACTGTGACGCACAGTCATAACATGCAATGAATCACTGCTGTGTAGCTTCTTATACAGTGACAGCACTGCGTTATAATATTTAACTTACTTGTTCAAAATTCTACTGTGAATTTGGAAGAATATGGTAGTCAAATCAATAGTTATGATTAATTTGTTTATTGAAAATGAATTAGTTTAATTTTTCTTTGTGGAAACAGTATATTACAGTAAAATAATTAGATTAATGATTCTTTATTAAAGAAATTAATTAATTCTTTCCATTCGTTCTCTCTTGTTCAGGCATGAAAAAGTGTTAGTTGTTAGGTTTCACTCTTCTAGTTCTGTAATTACAGAGCATTTAGTTGGAGAGTTGAAGGTAAATAGCCCTGACAGAAGTCCATTTGCACTCTCTGCCAAGATTCTCCTATTACATCCTAGTTAAGGACTCCAAAAAGTAGGGGTTAATTAATGTTAGGAGAACAGTTCATAGGATGCTGTACTTTGAGGATTCTAACGAATACTCCCCGTGTAAGATGTACATTTTGGTTTCTAGGTCCTTTCGCCGAAAACACATTCGCCACACGACACTTTCGCCGAATGTCACTTTTGCCGAAAAAAGGACATTTATTTACATAAATAATGTATACTCATTTTACAGTAAAAAGCAGTAAAGTATACATTTTATCATTATCAAACATGGCCGTTCGGCGAAGGTCAGGCGGTGAATTTGTTTTCGGCGAAATGGCTGGTCTTCACATTTTGTCATTTTTCACCCAATCCTTTTAGGTAACAGTGTTTCAATGTTTTAACAATCTCCATAAAATTACCAATATTTAGATAATGTTGTGCTAAGAAATATTACTAAATATCACCCCTACCCCAATCGGACCACTAACCAAACCTTATATAATTATGGACTTTTTTAGGATGGTTATATTAGTTGTCGGAATGCATTATTTCATTTGGGGTAGCAATGTTTCTCAAGACAACATTGCTCTGATGTTGCTACAACATTGCCAATTTTCAGAGGGAATGTTGCTTCAAGAAAATTCTGTCCGCGTTAAGTGCGCAATTTTCAAAAAATCTTTGTATACAATGTGTCCGGTAAAAAGTAATCGAATTGAAAATGTTTGAAACTTGTAAACTATTTTAGCTAGAATGATTCAGTAGCTTATATTGATAAGAACATGATCGTTATTTTTCTGTTATTTTCTGTTAATAATTCGAAACGAAAAATATTGATATGTTGATGGTCGAGCGATGACTTTTTGAACCTTACTATTCAATTGGACGATTTAAGATTAAGAAGTCAGAATGCTTTTGGTTTTAAATACCTTCGGAGTAAAAGAATATGAGACGGGAGTCAAACATTTTTCAATCCAAAAAAAAAAAAAAAATTGTCTAAAAATTTTTTAGTCAAAAAATTCATTAGTAAAATTTTTATTCACCATTATCTAAGTCACTTTTCTCTGATTTATAGTCGTACAGGGTGACCCACAAGAAAGTGTACCCAAGTTTGAATTAATATAAACATCTTATACATACAATCTTGAGCAATGACGGTGGTAGAATGAATGCATGAAAAAATCTATTTTTTAGATTTACTTCAACTCATTTTATAGGCTAACTACTATACAATATTTATATTAATTCTAAGTTGGGTACACTTTTTTGTGGGTCACCCTGTATATCTCACTTCCTTCAAAAACGTATCTCTCATACATTCCCTCATATCTCGATTAATTCATACTTTCAATTCATCAGTATAAAAATTCATATCAATAAACTTTTTCAATTTAAATTATTCAATCAACCTTAGCCGATGTATTTTCTCTTGAAACATCATAATGAGATGCACAAAACTAATCCAATAAAAAGCTATCGGGACAAAGAGTTCTTTCTTCCGGTTAAACTTTCAGTTTCTCTTCAATAGAAATTAGAAAAGTATTCGATGATAGAAAAGTTCCGGGGGTTAGTTTTGGGGGTATGGGGGAGAGGGGGGAGGGAGAGGCTTGAGGAGGGCGGGGGGATGGAGAGTCATAATATGATGAATATCATACATCTGATGAGGCATAAATTGAACCAATATTTAAACAATAATGAGTAAATATTGTTACAAGAAACATCGTTACCCGTTAAAATACAGTAAAACTCCTGAGGTATGAAGTTCTGAGTTATGAAGTACTCGAGTAATGAAGGACCTGAGTTATGAAATATTTTCTATGTTTAAATTATAGAAAACGATAAAAGCCATGAATTTCGTCCTAGTTATCTCTCATAGATCGTAGTTTTCTCCAAGATTATCATAGAAAACTATCAGTGTCTCTGAGTTATGATGTAACCAATACTTCATAACTCAGCAGTTTCACTGTACTAACAAAGAAGGGAATAATACATTGTAAAACATTGTCTGATGTAAAGACAAATATTTCAAACAATAATTGAAATATCATGTTTTATTTCTATATATTACAGTTATAATACTGACTATTGAAAACGAGTTTCTTTATGGATTGTGACCATAAAATAGTGACGTAATGTGCCATTAATTAACACTGGTTATAACTTGTTAATGTTGGTTTATTTTTAATTTAAGAAACGTTTTGGTGGTGCTGAATACCTTGATTAGATTATTATATCACTATTATAAGCTACTTGGTTATAATAAGCTACTTGGTTGTTATAAGCTACTTGGTTATAATAAGCTACTTGGTTGTTATAAGCTACTTGGTTGTTATAAGCTACTTGGTTATAATAAGCTACTTGGTTGTTATAAGCTACTTGGTTATAATAAGCTACTTGGTTATTATAAGCTACTTGGTTATTATAAGCTACTTGGTTATTATAAGCTACTTGGTTGTTATAAGCTACTTGGTTATAATAAGCTACTTGGTTATTATAAGCTACTTGGTTATAATAAGCTACTTGGTTATAATAAGCTACTTGGTTGTTATAAGCTACTTGGTTATTATAAGCTACTTGGTTGTTATAAGCTACTTGGTTATTATAAGCTACTTGGTTGTTATAAGCTACTTGGTTGTTATAAGCTACTTGGTTGTTATAAGCTACTTGGTTGTTATAAGCTACTTGGTTATTATAAGCTACTTGGTTATAATAAGCTACTTGGTTATAATAAGCTACTTGGTTGTTATAAGCTACTTGGTTATTATAAGCTACTTGGTTGTTATAAGCTACTTGGTTATTATAAGCAACTTGGTTATTATAAGCTACTTGGTTATTATAAGCTACTTGGTTGTTATAAGCTACTTGGTTATTATAAGCAACTTGGTTATAATAAGCTACTTGGTTATTCTTAAGCTACTTGGTTGTTATAAGATTATTGAATTAATTTTCAAACTTTTTTTAGTAGGAACATTCAAAATCGTTTAAACATTTAATTTTTTTAATCTAAATAAGTATGGATGTTAAGGTCTTATCCACGGAAGCTAATAAATTTCTGATTTTTTTCTTAACAGTTATAATATATAAAATATGTCGAAAGATGTACTTAAACCGTTTGTTTATTGTTAATTTTGAAATAATAATTTTTTTATTGCTTCAAATGCATATTAAAATATACATATTGTTCGATTTAATCCAGAAAGCAATATTATGACATATATGGTTAAATGTTACAGTGTGAATTTCTTTATTTCCCATTTGTTATAAAAAAAAAGTTATTTTAACAGCTGCAATGAGTTAAAAGTTATATTGTGAATTCTTTTATTTCCCATTTGGCATAGGAAAAGAAGAGGTTGAAGTTAAATCCTAAACAGCGCCTGTGTTTTCGGAGAGATTTTCTTTTTCACGCTCTGTCCGGTGCTTCATTGGCGCTCGGTTTAGCACAATTAAAACTTTTTCCAATTCTATTTGGAGAGAAAAAGGAGCAGTTTGTCAGGGGTTCAATCACGAGATTCTTTTGTCCGCTGAATAGAAACTGAGGAAGAGGAAAGCCAATCGCAGGCTTTGGAGTCTGATGTGAAGAGTTTTGGTGGGGACATAGGAGATTATGGAAGAGGAAAGCCAATCGCAGGCTTTGGAGTCTGATGTGAAGAGTTTTGGTGGGGACATAGGAGATTATATTGGACTGTAAACAATAGGCTTTTACTAAACTCTAGCAAAACTACTTCTTTGTTATTCAGCAATAGGTTGCAATCAATTGTGTCTCCTTTAATTTTGCATATTGATAACTCACCTGTGGAAGTCGAGGATAGTTTTAAATTCTTGGGTGTTGAAATTGATTCCAATTTAAATTTTTCCTCTCATGTCACCTATATTACGTCTAAATTATCTAGAACTACTGGTATATTCTACAGGATTAGTAAATTTGTTCCAACTAAAATCCTTATAGGTCTCTATTATGCATTAATATATCCATATCTAATATATGCTATAAATATATGGGGATGTTCCCCACATGTACATTTATCTCCTCTTATTTTAATTCAGAAAAAATTGATAAGAATTGTCACTGGTTCTAATTATTTAGCCCACACTAAACCACTATTTTATAATACTAAGATTCTGACAGTGCAAGATATTTACAAGTTTTCTTTAGGTATCTCTATGTTTAAGAAGCATAGTTCTAATAGTTTAGCTCTTCCTAACCATGAGTATAACACTCGCAATAGACTAAATCCACTTCCTTCCTATCATAGGCTCACAACTAGTCAAAATTCCTTTTCATATCAAGGTCCATCTAACTGGAATACTATTCCTCTAGATATTAGAAATAGCTCTTCCTTATTCATTTTTAAAAAGAAATATAAACAATACCTTTTGGACTTTTATTTATTGTAGTATGCTAGGAATCATTATTTTTTTTCTCTTTTCTCACTTCTGTTCTTTTTGATGTTTTTTTTTTAATGTTCTCATATTATATCATATTATATTCGAATGCTTTAATTAGATAGTGCCTAAAAAGTTTAGTTACTTTTGTAACTAATACTTCGTATAGGCTTGGAATAATAATGTAGTGAATGTTTGTTGTTTTTATGTAAATTTGATGTGTTTTTTTTTTTCAATAAAGATTATTATTATTATTATTATTATTATTATGGAAGAGGAAAGCCAATCGCAGGCTTTGGAGTCTGATGTGAAGAGTTTTGGTGGGGACATAGGAGATTATGGTAGAGGAAAGCCAATCGCAGGCTTTGGAGTCTGATGTGAAGAGTTTTGGTGGGGACATAGGAGATTAAGGGAGAAGTTATGTTGGGCATATAGGAGATTAAGGAGGAAATATCGTGGGGCCACAGGATATTAAGAGATAGAGTTATAGTGGGGACATAGGAGATGAACGGAGAGAGTTATGGTGGGGAAATAGGAGATTAAGGGAGAGGAAAGCCAATCGCAGGCTTTGCAGTTTCAAGAGGACAGAGTGAATGAAAGTATAAGTATTATTATTAAGTATTATGGTAGACATTAACATATAATGAGAGTGAATAAAACGAGTACAGTTAGCCATAAGAAGTTATGGTGGGGCATTGGGAGAATAAGGGACAGTTATGGTGGGGCCATAGGAGATTAAGAGGGAAAAGTAATGATGGGCCATAGGAGATTAAGGGAGAGTTATGGTGGGGCCATAGGAGATTATGATATATTTATGGTGGGGCTACAGGTGATTGAGAGAGAGAGTTATGGTGAGCTATAGGAGATTAAGGAAGAGAGTTATGGTGGGCCACAGAAGACTAATGGAGAAGGTATGGTGTGGCTACACGAGATTAAGGGCGAGAGTTTTGGTGGGGCCATAGGAGATTAGTGCAGAAAGCTATTATGGGGGCATAGGAAATTATGGGATAAGTTATGGCGGGGGCATAACAGACTAAAGGAAAGAGTTATGGTGGGGTCATAGGAGATTAAGTGAGGTGTCCAGTATTTCTTCAGCGATCATAAATTTCTTTTTGGGAGAATTACTTTCATTTTAGGCTAACAATTAAAAGAGTGTTCGTGCAATACCCAAATTAAGTAATAGTGAAATATTACGGGTAACTGGAAGTATAAAGTAATTAGCGAAATTAGTTAACTGAAAATATTAATGTTTTTCTCCAATTTAACTGCAAAAGTTAATAAATAATCACTAATATTAATCAGTACATTTAACAGTTCAAAATAATCAACAGTTCTCAAAATGCTGACTAATTATAAATTTTTACTTTTTATAACAATTTAATTTATTTCTACCAAGTGTCACTAATTTTCTATGTTCCTGTTGCAATTCTTTCACAGCAACAAAAAAAAAAGAGAAAATTTACCGAGTGTAATTCCAGGCGGGAATTTCCGCCATGTTTGTGTAATTGACACAATCAGCTGTTTTACCAAATATCTTTCTATTCTTTTTATCTTCTGTCGTTTGCAGAATAACGGACGAATAAAAAGAATTCTAGGAATTTTGTCTCGTTGTTGTTGGAAAAATTAGGTAATGATATAAAATATTTAGGCTAATCATGATAATATTATGGCAAAAATAACTTAATCATTTGAAAAAGAATTAAAGTATGAGATTCGACCTTTCCTGAGCATACAATATGAGTAAATAAAACGGGTGCAAAATTAAAATCGTAATAAATGTAACAAGAACAAAACGTATAGCTATCTTTGTATTTTTTGGCTAAAGAAGATTCATGACAGCAATAACCGCACTGTTTATTTTGTTCATAATTCTAATTCTAAAGGTTGGATTGATTAATGAACTAAGTAAACAACTTTTTGAATACTGTGCGTTTCCAGGCGATATATAATATATTTATATCACTAATTTTCGTATATAGATTAATATATAATATAAAAAAATAATCTATTAGGGAATTTAATAAAATTCCTTTCACCCATTATATGGGGGCTTGTGAAATTGATGTAATTTTTTTTTCAATAAATCCTTATCCTTATCCTTATATCACTATTCTCCCTATAAAAACTAATCGTTCAAATGTCAAAGTCTTTCCATCAACTGACTAAATTAAAAATTAAACCAATCCCATCAAAGAGCCATCCAAGATATCAAAAACTGAATAATGGGAAGCATCCAAAATTCATGGTCTTCTCTGTTCGAAAGCGATGCGCTGACTTCGGCCTCTGCATTCGAAAGCGTTCTCCTTCTGTCAATTCAGACTTTCCACTACACGGATATGCACTCCGGTGTTCCTTTTTTGGATGGGGACAATAAAATATGGAGTGCTCCAATAAGGCTGGCCCTGAAATGAACGTCATAAGCTTTTCGATTTGAATGGTCGATTTGATTTGACTATTTTTAATATATATTGAATCATTTATGTATCTATATTATTTAGTGTTTTGTGTATTTATATCAATGCGTTTGAATATTTATTGTATAAATTATTTAAAATGAATAATCACAATGAATAATCAATTTCACTTTCTATTTATGATTAGTAAATTTATTTTTTATTATTAAATGAATTTTTTGTCTTATATTTTGACATATATTAATTGTTGAAGATTCAAACATATTTGTAATTTTAACCCTAAAAAGTTAGATATGTTTTTTATAGGAAAATCTTTTTTAAATTGTTTTATATCTTCCATATTATTCCTTTAAATTTACTGGCCTTTCTTGACTTTGTTCCTACGTATATACCAAATACATTCTTGTATTTAAAAGTTTAAAAATATTTATGTATCGGTGTAAATCATCGTAAATCACGTAAATTATGGAATTCATTGTACTTTGGTGGCGTGTGGCAACCTAGAAGCCAATACGCACGAATTTGTCAACGTTTTCATCAAGTACAGATAAATGCACGAGCTGTGTTTGGGTCACACTCCACCCAATCACAGCTCTGCTCTCTCAATTGCCAAAATCTTACATACCTATGTATTTATTCCTCCTTATATATTCAATATTTTTACTTGAAATTTGGTACACATTAGTTTAGTATATATACTAGCAACTGGTAAAAAATACAATACCGTAGGTTTATAAATAAGACACGTGTTTTTTAAACACATATTCAAACCTTCCTGTTGATTCTGACAGTCAAACTCATTAGGGTTAAGGTACATTTTTTTTCATGATTTTAAAGTAACTGAAATATTCTTCAAATTATTCACTGAATAATTTATAATATTGTAAGTAAATGCAAATATATCTCATATCTGTAATAGGAAAATATTACGATAATAGGAACAATGTATAATAGGAAAAAAGTAATTGGTGTAAGTCTCAAGTTATTGGATGGTTGCACATTTTCAATCATATAAAGAAAACCTGTATAATGATAATTTAATTCGTTATTTTAATTGGTATACATGTTACCGGCAAGTATCATGGATATAAATTAAATTATATGTTAAACAAAAATTATTATATAAATACTTTTATATGTTCGAAATTGTGACAACAACTTTAAACTTACTCTATTTTAGTTAACTCAATCAAAATTTTTGTCATTTTATACAATATCACAATTAATAATTCGTTTTAATTCTTTCCCTCCATCTATGCAAATTCTTTTTCATTTTTTCTCGTTGATAACAGAACTGTTTCTAGTTGTGAGAATGTTTATGGAATAACAAAATGTTTTCCACTTGAGTTAGCGCCTTGCAAAATACACCACAGAACACATATCACGAAGCTTTCACTCCGCTTCCTTGGCGAAATGATAAAATCACAAGAAAGAGAAAACAATAAACATATGCGTAGGAGAACGAAAAAATGAACTTAAAACTGTAACTGAAGGGTAAAATTGAGACATGATTTAAATATTCTAATTTTTTAAATAAGTATTTATTATAATATTAAATAATATAAATTTGTATTCCTTCTTTAACTAAATGAAAATAACTGATTTAACATTTTAATTTTTGGGAAATATAGAAAAATAAAAAAAAAAATAATGAAAATTCGAAGCATCATTAATGTTAATTCTTCCATAGCATAACAAAACATAGTATTAAACATTACCAAATGACACTAGCAAGCTATTTAGGTAAAGAAACCAACTAACAATGTAAACATCAAGAAGGTACCGTCCCTTTGACACAAACATTCGAATGTTACCACAAACAAACTATGAATTCTTCCCCACATTCCGCAAAGTGAAGTCCAGTCACCAACACTCGTTTGTCTCTCAAACCAAAATGGAAACATTTTATACAATGCCACTCACAGTTCGCATTTGTAGCGAAGTCACGGAAACCGCGCACACGAGTACTATCTGCACAAAGGGACACTCGAGGTACTATCGCGCGAAAAAAGAAAAATAACACTCATTATACAAATATGCTGTATACTGAATTATTTTAATATTTAGCTAATGATTTAGAGTAAAACATATTTGGATGTGGAGATATTTTGTCGATGATACTTATCTTTTAGAGTAAATTATAAAGTCTAGGGTAAGTGATAAGAATATTTCAGTTACTCTTACCGTACTTACAGAGTAAAAATAAAGTCTAGGGTAAGTGATAAGAATATTTCAGTTACTCTTACCGTACTTACAGAGTAAATATAAAGTCTAGGTTAAGTGATAAGAATATTTCAGTTACTCTTTCCGTACTTACAGAGTAAAAATAAAGTCTAGGGTAAGTGATAAGAATATTTCAGTTACTCTTACCGTACTTACAGAGTAAAAATAAAGTCTAGGGTAAGTGATAAGAATATTTCAGTTACTCTTACCGTACTTACAGAGTAAAAATAAAGTCTAGGGTAAGTGATAAGAATATTTCAGTTACTCTTACCGTACTTACAGAGTAAAAATAAAGTCTAGGGTAAGTGATAAGAATATTTCAGTTACTCTTACCGTACTTACAGAGTAAATATAAAGTCTAGGGTAAGTGATAAGAATATTTCAGTTACTCTTACCGTACTTACAGAGTAAATATAAAGTCTAGGGTAAGTGATAAGAATATTTCAGTTACTCTTACCGTACTAACAGAGTAAATATAAAGTCTAAGGTAAGTGATAGAATATATCGGTTATTTCTTTCATAGTTCAAAATTGAGAAGTTAACCAGTTTAAGGATCACTTTTAAGTGAGCTATCAGACTTCCTACCAATCAACCAGATTGCACTGTTTTAACGTAAATTCTTATTTACGGCATACCATTTAATATTCTCCTACAAAGCCATAATTTAAGTGACTGATGAAGCCATAATTTATGTGAAAATAAGCCAGTGTTGTGTTTGTGATGCTCTGGAGAGACATAAATTATCACCATCTTGGCAATGGGCATCCATCCAGTCTTCAGTTACCTCCGAATTAGTAGCTAGGAATAATGATTGCACCCGAGAGGAAAATAAATAACCTACAATTCCGTTATTTTTTCATATAAAGGATCGGAGAGAGATTGTATATTGTGTGTAGATGCTAAACAATTTCGGTATACGGAAAACTACCAGGTGGAAAACTACCATGCAGAAAACTCCCAGGTGGAGACCTGCCAAAGCGGAAAACTGCCAGGCGGAAATCTGCCGAAGCGGAAAACTGCCCGTCACTTACTGGTAATTTAATGACTTTAGTCAATAATAATATTTGAAATTATAAAAAAGCCGTTAGCCCTTCGTTAAGGATTGATGGGGACATTCATTTTTCTTACTATATAAAACAAAAATAATAGTTAAATGAAGACAAATTTATTAGAATATTTAAATACATTATCATATAAATATTTCAGAAATAAATCAAATTCAATATAGAAATTAAAAACTAAAACTTTTCTTAAAGAAATGTTTTAAAGAAGAAACAAAGAGTTAATTGTATAAGGGACAGAGTACAATTTTTTTGTTTACACAACGCATCTTTACATTATCAGTTCATAACGGGTTTAGTGTCTAATTAATTGTTTTTGTGTTTATAAATTGAAAATTTAACATACATTCAAACTTAATATTTGCTTGTACTCATAATAAAATAACTTCGATCGATGTTCGTGAATTATTCAGAATTTTCAATCCGGAACATCTAAGATTATCAAACTGCTATTACCTACCTAATTTTCTGACACCTTTACTCGATCGAATTGGAGTGCATATCTATCCTAGTAATACCCGTAGTGTGTTTATTTATTTATTTATTAACTCCTTAGCGAAGTGTGAACGTTTTTTTTATAAATTGAAATGTTATTATTAAGTAAAGTCATTAAAAGTGACTGGCAGTTTTCCGCCTGGCGTTTTTCCACCTGGCAGTTTTCCGCCTCGGCAGTTTCCCGCCTGGCAGTGTTCCGTGTACCATAATTTCATACTTTTTTATGAATATATTCTCAAAACTAATAATTTTTTTGACCTGCTAGTTAAAAGTATTAGAATGAAACTATCTTATTATGAACCTAATTTTATTCATTTGACAGCAGTTTACGTTAAGTTAGTTTTAAAATGTATATTACAGTATTTCAATATTACTTATTTAGTATTTTAATGAAATTCAAGTAAAAACAAAATGGTTTTGAAGATAATTTCAGAATTTCCTAATTAATCATAGCAATTGTTAATTTATATTATCACAAACATCCTATTATAATACGTTCAGCTAATTAATAGAACGTATCTAGTGTATTAATGTATTCAAAGGAATAATTCAATGAACAAAGCATAGGGAATTGTATTTAGGTGAAACATCAGCACTGAAGTTACTGCAACAATATCCAATTGCATCTTGTCTTCAGTTCTCAAGCTGAAGATGTTCGCTAACAACTTTCGGGGACACAAACTTTAGTTTCGCAAACACAACAGTCGGCACTAATTTCCATAACGCTACACTTTAACGCAGAGAAGTTTGGGTAGGCTGGATACCCCGTTATACTATCCAGTACCTTGGATACCTAGTTATACTATCCAGTACCTTGGATACCATTCATCTTGGATACCCCGTTATACTATCCAGCAGATTGGATACCCGTTAGACTATATAGTAGCTTGGGTAACCAGTAATTTTGATACCCTCTTATATATCGAGAATCAAAATTTTTAGGTAGAACAGAATATTATAATATGAGACCCTTAAATTAACGAATGGACTTCTTGTCGAATCATTTATCTTTATTATTTGATTGTCATTTTATCCTCACCAATCATCATCCCCGGTCAAAACAGTCGGTCAGATATTCCCGACTGTAAATGATAACTCTTTCTTTCTCTCTACGTTAACATCGACTAACACTTCAATCCATTCCTTCTGAACACTTAGAACAGTTTCTAATTCCGAGCAACTGGATCCTAGCTAGCAGTCTCGGGTTCTGTTGCTCGTATATATGAACTCCATATGCAAATTCAGTGCGAGTCAACTGCGGCGCATCTTGACTTGCCATGCATATTCATTTGATATCCTTACAAGACAAATTGCAATAACTCTATTTGCACCTTCCTTAGTTTCAGCCAACTCTCTTTACTTCATTTAGTTGTTGATATTTTTAACGTTCTTGATATTCCTGATATATCAGGTGTCTGTTCTAATGGAATATTTACTTAGATATGTATACGGCATATTATTGTTAGTTTATTATTGTAAATGATTAGTAGATATTGTAAAGACTTATATTTTTTAATAATTTGAATGAAGTAATTTCAATACTAATGATTTTTAATCAAAATACACCAGGAATCAGAAAATTCAGTCTTGTAATGTAAAATAGGAATCATTTCAATTAAATTAAATTTTCTAAAAGTTTTCCTTTCAATTTTTGATAATAAAATGGGTGCAATGACATATTTCAAGATCCTGAGGCCCCGAGGGACGAAGCACCAAAAAAGTTCACCGTCAAAACTCCTAAACGACTTTGCCTCTCTTTGTATTCGCGGGGAATTAGAAAAGTTTTCTTTTAAACTAAAATGGAAAATGTACCCTCGGTAAATTTAGAGGCGGTTTGTGCTTTCGTTCATACAAATATTTAAGTTGTATGAATTTATTGGAATAAGAGAAATTATTTGAAATTACTGCAAAATTATAAACTAATAATTCAATTCAATTACAATTGAGTATACATTTGATCGACTAATAATCATATGAATTCACGAATATATCACTTTTATAGTGAGAGCATTTTCTTCAGTATGTCCGTCACACTAACCTAATAGTACGCTTGATAAACAGATGGTAGTTTGGACACCAAATCCCTCTGCCATCGTTAGGTTCAATAAATATAAAAAAATATTTTATTTAATTGAAAAAAGATTATTACATGGATAATTTGAATTTTATCCATTACCGTAAAAGTGGTAAATTATATAAATTCCGTCATTCTTGACAACAGGCATATACTAGTTTATATAATATTGTTCAAAAATTGTGATTCATGAAATTCATCTAGGTAAAAACAACACAAACATTATTTCAGTGTTCCCAAAAAGGTTATGTTTTTTCGGTCTAAAATTTTAAAAATATTCTAAATAGCGCATAAGGCTTTTGAGATATTGTCTCTACCGCATATGTTTCAATCGATAAAACGCTGTGAGCAGAACATTTTTACGGATAATGTTTCTAAGAATAACTCTTTTCTGATTGGTCAGCCAAGAGAAAAAGTCAACAGGGGGCGGAGCACTAAACGGTTAGGGCTACGCCCTCTGTTAGCTCAACCTCCTTGCACATGATTATGAGTTAAATTAAATAACATTTAAAATAATAAGACCTTTGTGTAACTCTCGACATGGATAGTTGTAATATAGTTTGTTGTATGAGTTAGTGTGTTGTACTGCACACTTCACTATTGTTTAACAACCCTATATACACATATTTGTCAATCTCGATAGCCAATCAATGAGTTAGTAACCTTAAAAACCTGATCGTAAAAAACTTATCCGTAAGGTACAATATTTCTAAACTATATTCTTAGTGGTAGTAACCTTTAATAACCTATTTAATGTATTTGCTTTCCAAATGTCAACTCAATATCTGATTAGATTGTTCAATATCACATACCATCATTATGTCATTTTCTGCTGCTGAATGCCAATCAAGAAAATGAAGTAATAGAATGTGGGGCAAATTGAAATCTTTTTGCGTTAATAATTGATATAATACCAGACACAATTATCTGAGCTGTGTCATAAATCATAATTTTACTTTCTTTTAAATATCAAATATTAATTTTTCTTCATATATGTATGTAATAATTTTCAGCCAAATTATTTTTTTTTCTATCAGAATTTTTATTGATTGATGGATATTTCAATCCTTCATTATGCACATTATGCATAAAGAGTGATAGTTACACCAAGTAGATACTCCTCTTTCAAAATATCAAGGGAATAGTAATTGAAATATAATCAAATTATCAAATTAAAGGATTGAACTTGAAAAAGCATAATATTATCAAATAATATATCAGTTATATTTTTTTTTATCTTGAATTGATAGCAACTTGATCTTCCACACTTTCAATCTGACCTGTCACGATATGACGAGTGTTTTTCCTAATTTATAGTAGTTCGTAGCATCCAATATGCACTTCCAATACAGAGTCTGATGGATGGAGACACGAGGAGGGAACTTGTCTCCAGATATACCCTCATTGCTATACCTGACAACGTATCAGTATATGGTATTGCCTGATATGTAATACAATATATATTTCATTTAAGTAAAGATTATATTTTTTTCATGTTTGTAGTGGAAAAATATTGTCATACACAAATGTTCAAACTTATGAAATATTTATTATTATTGGAATCCAAAATTATTTGTAAATTAATTCAAAACCAAAAATTGATCAAAAAATATGTAAAAATACACTTTAAGAGCAGGAGATTCATATTTACTATAACTTCATTGAAAAAAAAATCTACACAGATTATACTACTGAAATAAATCATATATGAAAAAAATCCATGAATTTTTGACTGTGCTATTTTGATTAAATTTGTTATAAATTAATAAATCAGGTTTAATACAAGGCTTGCTATAGATTTTTGAATACCATGAAAGTTTTGTAAATTATAATTGAAAAAAAACAATTACCTTCCACATTAGAGCCGAAAATTGTCTCACTTCATTTTGTATCAACAATATGATATTTAATTTAATATTCACGGCACACAAACTAATGTTGCTGACACCAAAGTGACTGCAATTTGATCTGTTTCTTCTATTAGTTCAATTAGCAGAGAAAATGTAATGGAGAGAGAACAGTGAATGAGAGGATATACGGTGAACTGTAGCCCTGGTGAACTGTAGCCCTGGTGAACTGTAGCCCTGGTGAACTGTAGCCCTGGTGAACTGTAGCCCTGGTGATCTGTAGCCCTGGTGAACTGTAGCCCTGGTGAACTGTAGCCCTGGTGAACTGTAGCCCTGGTGAACTGTAGCCCTGGTGAACTGTAGACATAGCGAACTGTAGCCCTGGTGAGCTGTAGCCCTGGTGAACTGTAGCCCTGGTGAACTGTAGTCCTGGTGAACTGTAGTCCTGGTGAACTGTAGCCCTGGTGAACTGAAGCTCTGGTGATCTGTAGCCATGGTGAACTGTATCCCTGGTGAACTGTAGCCGTTGTGAACTGTAGCACTGGTGAACTGTAGCTCTGGTGAACAGTAGCCATGGTGAACTGTAGCCCTCGTGAACTGTAGTTTTGATGAACTGTAACCGTGGTGAACTATAGCCCTGGTAAACTGTCGTCCTGGTGAACTGTAGCCATGGTGAACTTTAGCTCTGGTTAACAGTAGCTTTGGTGATCTATAGGTATGGTGAACTGTATTCCTGGTGATTTGTAGCCCTGGTAAAATTGTTGCCCTGGTGAACTGTAGCCGTGGTGAACTGTAGCCCTGGTGAACTGTAGCCATGGTGAACTGTAGCCTTGGTGAACTGTAGCCCTGGTGAACTGCAGCCTAGGTGAACTGTATCCCTATTGAAGTATTGCTGACTTTTTTACATTTAATTATTTTCTATGTTTTACGATCTATCAATAAACTGTAGTTACTATAACTCTTTCCTTTACTTTTTCTCAGCAAATAGTGTGTGTTTTCTTCGTATTTCTCTTAGAACTCTTCACTTCTCTAAGGTTTCTCGTAATTCTAATTAAACTGAAGTCATAAAAAGTTAGGAGGGACGTTTAAGGAGGGGAAAATTATACCTGCAGCTCACTGCTGTTTATTTTTTTATTCCGCTCATTTCTCTGATCCAATAGAATAATTCCCATGAAATTCTTAGTCCTCTTCTTCTTAATGGGAAAATATCAGCTTTAAAAATATCTCATGGCTCAAGTTTTAGTATTTTTCTACTGGTTCATCATCTTTCATTTCTATTTACAGTATTTTTTTTTATTTTCACGTAAATAAGACTATATCCAAATTTCTTTAAGCTGAAACAATTATTCAAACGTTTTTGTATTATTGAGAATTGAAAATTTTTAATAATTTAAGTAAATAAATGAAAAATTAAATTCAGCTGTGAATTTTCAATCTTATTTCATTGGATCCCACTAAAGCATTGAAAACAGATGCAAAATATATTAAATTCTGTTATAAAGCATATCATAATATATTTCAATTCACTTTCATTCATGTACCTACAAGGTGGGTTATTTAATAATTAAGTTATTTTGCAAACGCGATTTTGGAGATGTAATAGCAGTTGTTTTGTTATTTCACCAGCATTTAATATCATTGCGCTAAGGGAACAAACAAGCAAACGAAATGAAAGCTCACTGATTCGAAAGTAAATGTACAAAGGACTAAGCAAATCAAGACTCCTGATATCTTGGAGTCGACTCCCTTGATTGAAAACAACTTTAGGGCATCAGGAGGGAAGGGTTCATGTATTTGTTTATTAGTATTCCAGTCATTAATTGGATCAAAGTTGGAATATTTATACTATGTAGATATTTAATCATATCGATTATTATCGATATGATTCGATTTTTTATTATGTTTTTCACATAATATGAATTTATACCATTAGTATTATTTTCTTATTTTTTTAATGAATATTTATATAGCTCTCAATTATGTAGATCATAAATTATGAATCTATAAAATTTGTTATTATTTTCTTCCTTTTTATTTGAATTTAAAAATACAATTAATACAATCAATATTTTAAATCAAGACTCCTGATATCCTGGATTCAACTCCCTTGGTTGATAGTATATAATCTAAACACCGATAGAAGCTATGTGATAAATTAACAGAAGTTTAAAATGAAGTCATTATACCCAGTGCAATGTGTTCCTGATATCATCAAAGATGATGTTCTTTTAGAGCATCTCTTTTAGAACTCTTGGATTAAATGCTCTCCATAATGAGTTTAAAATGACCCTTTAGTATGTTCTGCAATTCCGTAGAAAGGACTCTTGCTTCTTAGTAATTATGCGGTATTTTACGGTCGGTGGAAGGTATCTGAACTGCTCTTTTGGGTTACCATGATGCCAAACTCTCATCAGAGGAATTCGGAACATAACTATATTTATATTATCTTCCGTTTTCCTCCTTTTAAAATTATCAATCCCTGTCATTTTTCTAAGTAACTTTGTTTTGTTTGGTTGGCAGACATTTTGTCTACAAGCGACAAGATGTTGCGTCAAAAAGACGTTACGTTGACAAGACGTTACGTCGACAAGATGTTACCTCGACAAGACGTTACGTCGACAAGACGTTACGTCGACAAGACGTTACGTCGACAAGACGTTACGTCAACAAGACGTTCGTCGAGGAATTTTCCTAACATGAATAAATGTGTATGTGTAAACCCCCTGTCAGGTCATTAATCAATCATGAAGTGTGTAGTACAACAAACACACGGATACAACAAACTGCATAACTGCCATTCATGATGAGTATGTTAATATCTCGTTTACGAAAATTCATCGACGAAACTCCATTTCGACGTAACGTCCTGTCGACGAAATATCCTGTCGACTGAACGTTTTCGACGAAATGTCTGCATACTCTTTCTCATGCATAATTATGATTTCTATTTTGAATTCGAATTATATAAATGTTTGAATTCTGAATTGCAATTAGTAATGAAATATTAAACTGAGTAAAGATTGCACGCTGCAATATTGGGAATGGATAACACTCTCACTAAGTGTTTAGAGGTACAAGCTACATGCAGTATCTCCACTGATTTGCCCCAGTACAGAGTTACCTACCTAGGCAATTATCCCTTATTAACAGCATTGCAGATACAAGCCACAGCAGTTCCACTGATTCGACTTCATTAGCATTCGGAACACATCTCAGAACGAAACCTCGTTGGCGGAGGCGGTAATGATGTCGAATTCTATTCGAAGGACAATCAGGCTTCATTCACATGCGCAAACAAATCCGGAGCGACTCTGCTGATTTCACTTCGGTGGCTTTTAGTGATCTGGAATTTTGGGCTCAACCTTAAAAATATCATTTAAATATATTTTAAAACAATTTGAAGTATTTATCATTTATTATCTATGATTTAGTAACCCAAATATTATTAAATTGAAGTACCTACTACTTTTACTTAAATTTTAATATTATTTTTCTTAAATAATTCAATTATTATTTCATATATTCAATCAAAATATTTTTCTTAAATTCAATTATCATTTATTTTTAAATTCAATTATCATTTATTTTTAAATTCAATTATTATTTATTTTTCAAATTCAATTATTTATCATAAATTTGAAGCACTATAGAAACTCCTGATGACAATGTTTCAAATTGTTATATTTTGCAATAATAATAATCAATATTAACTTGAATCGACAATAACATAGAATCTGTCGATTACAAATTTTCCGCCTGAACAGTTTATAAAACTCTATTTCCCAATCGTGTTATATAAAATATTTCCACAGTTAGGCAATAAATTCGCCTAAACAGTTCACGCGGAAAAAATACAACTATAGTTGAATTATTTGTGTTATTTTAATTGTGTTTTGTTTGGACGCTGCCCGGCTTTTTTTCTGTTGCAATCATGCCGATTTATTTACCATGTAATTGAAGTGGTTCGACTGATGATTTTATTGCAACATCATATCTAAAGTCAATAAATGTACTGATTGTATTTTTTGAACGGGCCTGATTGCGAAATTGAACGACTGCAGGCAGCATTGATTTGAATCCGAATTTAATAAACATAGTGATTTGGTTTCTGATCCGTATATAGTTCATATGCAGTATTATGAAATTATATTGAAATAGTTGACACTGTTTATAGTAATAAATATATGAATAAATATAAAAATCAGTTTACTAGACCACTATAGTAAAGGTACCACCGTTCCATCTCAGTTTAGCAGCCAAATGTTCCTATGTTATTCGTACGGGGAAAAAAATGAAGTTCTTTTTATAATATGTATAGCTGACGATTTACTTAATCTTAGAGATTTTTTTAATTCGATATTTGAATACAAAAAAGAGTTTAGAATCTTTGTAACATTTCTAATAACGAAAGAGAGCATAAATTTCTCATTTTCTGTCTCGTTTTCTTTTGATATGCGATTTTCGATGATCAACTAAAATAAAAAAAATGAATTGTTAGATTTAGAGCTGTGATAAAAAACATGAGATTTTAAAACTTGAGAATGTCTCTCTAAATC
This sequence comes from Caprella mutica, assembly GCA_947561585.1. NCBI lineage: Eukaryota > Metazoa > Arthropoda > Malacostraca > Amphipoda > Caprellidae > Caprella > Caprella mutica. Next base: position 136,058 of record CANNZV010001275.1, on the reverse strand, counting down.
TGGTTGAAATACACTGCCTACCTTTAGTAATTAAAAAAAACATTTTACATTTTTCTTACAGCAGTAACTGCGGTTAGATATTAGGTATTCCAATATCTAATTTAAATCCTTCAAGATTCATTAAATCGTCAGTTATACAAATGTTGATGAGCTTCATTAACATCCCAGTACGAATAACATAGGCACGGCACTGTCTTTATATTAGCGGTCTATTGTTTCTAACAATTTTTTTGACGGTTTGTTACATATCATTTTAACTATCTCAAATAAAATCAATGTATCTTTCACGATTTTTAATTTATGTAAAACGAACAAGTATGACTGTTTCAAATAAAAATATTCATGGTCTTAAAAAATATATTTCAATGTCCATCGTCGTTTCCTCTTCGGTTCGCAGATTAATGATAATCCCTCCTAAGGCTTGCTATATTCCACTGCACCTATAATAATCATACTAGAGTAGAATCTTCTATAGTGAATGTAGAGTCCTTATAAGTAAGTGAACTACCCCCTATAGTGAACAAATTTCATTTAGTCTGTATAAAATGTCAATTAATTTTCTAAAACTGTTGCTATTCATAGCAGACTAAAAAAAATTGTTCACTATACGCAGTATATTTTTAACTCAAGACTTTGAAACATTATTAAATATAAATTATTATCCTAACATTCACTATCACATAATTTCATCTTCTTCAAGTTTAACAGTTTTACTGGTTGTAATTTAAGGTCTTGACTTGTGATGTTAAGTTTCTCCCTCTGTTTGGCTTCACCCTAAATCAAAGTAGTTTCTTCCGGTCTCCGAGGCATAATTTTCCATGCCTCTCACGCTGCAGTCGCGATGTTAAGAGTTATGGACGCGAATGCCAAGAGGAAACAGCGCCAAGTTTGCGTAGCAAATTCTATATATCATCAACAGTCACATTCTCTATTATTTTCTGAGCTTATGTGTAGTTGGAGATATTAACTGTACTTTTAGAAAGAGGATATTTCATCCTGGTCTTCGGTCCTTGGAAAAATAACGCATATTTTGAAGAACAAATACCAAAAAACCTAGTTTCTTTCTCCCAAAAAAATTACAGATTACAAGATTATTATAGACGAAACTAAGAGAAATGGTATCGAATACTATATATCGCTGGTTTAGAACGATTGAATACTATGAAATTCTCTCCTTCTATACTATTTTCAGGATGTATGATTTTAAAAGCATATTGTGACAGCCCTAGCTTCTATTTTCTACCATATAAGAGAGCTATATACCTAATAAATTTTACAAGACAATATATTTCTTTTAAAGTTAAGAAGAACATAATCATTACTGTAGGGGAAAGTAATGAAACTTTCATTTCAATAATTACTGTAAATATTATTCATATTTTATTTTAAAATATCAGAACTTTATAGATTATCTCGAGGATATTTTATTTAGTATTTTTGTATCTTTTTAGACTGTATCTTATCATTTGAAATAAAATATGATTGGATTAATTTTGAATCATACATCGTCGTAAAATTGATAAATTATTCACTATAAACATATGTTCTATATAATGTGATATATATACAGTAGCGGACAAAATATAAGGGTAGGCAAAAACAAGTTATCTAAATCTTCAATTTCATAAAAAGTACAAAACACACATTATTGAAATTTTGCACGTGAATTCATATAGAACTCATATGTATTCTTATGAAATTTTTAAAGCATTTGGACAAATATTCTAGAAATAGTTCCATATTTTACTCCAAACACTAAATTTTGCTCTGGTCAAAAGTTAAGGGTAGCCATCATAAACTTTGACATATAAACGGATATTGGCAATTAACTTAATAATTTGTGACTAATTCTTTGCTATATCACTTCAATACATCTTCTACCACAAAATTCTACAAATTTTGCACAATATGAAGGAGTTATCCATCTTCTATTCATCCTCGAGAAATGTCCACAAGTTTCCCCTCTGATACAGTCTCTAATTGTAGTTGCATCAGAGATTTCTATTGCCACATGAAGGTCCAAAACGATTTTGCAACATATTGTGGCTCAACATAAGCAGTATAGAGTTATCGATTCCAAACCGAAGAATGGTAGATTGCCCAAAGCAATGCTGAGAGAAGATCATGCAAGTCTTCATAGTAGCTTGGAAGATAGTTTCAACACTTCTGGTCAAATTTTTGCGTGAGATAGATGTCATGTCTGGTGGTACGGTGTCCCAGTCTACTTTTTTACTTCGACTTCAACAAGTTGGTTTGCAATAATTTTCCCTGCATCAAAGCTTTCAATCTCAAGAAAGAAACGGAAAGTGATACTTGTGTTTTGTCATGAGTATGTCGTTTGGTCGATTGATCAGTGGTCGAAAGTACATTCTAGTGATGATAGAAGAAAAATAGAAGTCTTTGGTTCTTATAGGAAAGTAAAAATTAAACGTAAAGTAGGGGAAATGTTAACTCTGAACTGCGTCAAGAAAACGGTTAATTTTGGAGGAGGTTGTGTGATGGTCTTGGTGGTCATTTTTTCTGCTGGACCTGGTCCCATTATTCGTCTACGAGGAGGAGTTATTTCAGAAGTATAAAACAGCTCTTTCGTCATCATACTCTCCCCTATCAACAAGCAGCTGACCCTCAACCACCGAGTTTCTAGCAGGACAACGTACCCAACTACTCAGATAAATAAGTTATGACTCTATTAGAAGATGAAGAAATTACTCTAATGAGCTGGGTTTCACAGACTCCTGACCTCAATCGAATTGAGATTGTTTGGATAATAATTGGAGACAGTACTCAGAGAAGAAACACAAGAAATGTGGAATAATTGTGGACTCGAGGATGAATAGAAGATGGATAACTCTTTCATATTGTGCTAAATTTGTAGAATTTTGTGGTAGAAGATTTATTGAAGTGATATAGTAAAGAATTATTCACAAATTATTAAGTTAATTGCCAATATCCGCGAATATTTCAAAGCTTATGATGATTAATCTTAACTGTTGACCAGAGCAAAATTTAGTGTTTAAAGTAAAATATGGAACTATTCCTAGAATATTTGTCCAAATGTTTTGAAATTTCATACGAATACATATGAGCTCTATATGAAAATACATGCATAATTTTCAATAATGTGTGTTTTGTACTTTTTATGAAATTAAAGATTTAGATAACTTGTTTTTTGCCTACACTTATATTTTGTCCGCTACTGTATATAATATTCAACACTCTTACTATGCAGGTTCTATCTAATTATAAATTTATTTTTGATAAGATTGGTTGGTGTAACAATAAATTAACATATAAATAAAATTAGTTACATGAATATAAGTTGCAGATTAATACTGCTGTTGAACTGTTGTATAATATTTATATTAAAAATAAAAATTTTTAGATTAAATAATTAGACTATATATTATGCATATATACCTCAATAAATCATGGAAAATTATACATGAATGTAGGTACCCAAATTTCTGATTTATATAATTGTTATTATTATAATTAGGTTGAATACAACCATAGAAAAATAATTATTATGAATATTGTGATTATTTTTATTTTCTTTACTTAACCATTTTCACTTTAATTGATTAGATAATTTATAATGGGAAACATGAGTAATGAATGAACGAATAAAAAAAATTAGCAACTGAATTTGATGAAGTGAGCAAATCAGATTATAATTACATAAATATTAATATTAGAAATACCATTTTCATTGATAAAATCATTAGTAAATGAATCATACTATTTTGTAATTAATTAAAAATAATTTTTCTTTAATGCTGAATAAAATATAAATTGATTAAAGTAGAAAAATTGTTCATATAATTCAATGATATCACGGTAAATAACTTATTGTGAATTCATAAATGAAGTATATACTTTTCAATGAATAATCCACGTTATGTATAATCAATTAAAATTATCTCAATTACACTTAATATTTTTACTAATTTACATTAAAACAACTTTAATTTACAACGGCCTCATAACAACTCTACAACATATTGCATGTTCGTGTGAAGGTAGTCCCAGCTTACTTGTCACGAGATAGCGCTTTTCAACATGCACTAACTTGTGCAAGCGTTTGTTCACTTGTTCAAGTGTTTGTTTACAATTTTTTCCGAAATGTTCGAAAATGTGGAATCATTCGATAACTTGGAACTTACCCTAATGTCCGTACTGATTAGGGCAGCAGCTGGTATGATTGATCATGATAATTTAAATAATAGAGTTCGGTGTCATGATTACTCGCTACTTTATTGATATGTTTACAGTGCTGATTAGAGGGTCGATATTATTGATAGCAACAAACTCTGTGACTGCTTTGCATGACTGTCCTTGCTATTAATCTTAGGCTAGTAAATTAATTGAAGAAAATGGTATACTATTGTAAGAAAGAAATTATTTTTAGAATAAAAAACATTGAGTGTAATTAGTTCGAAACTTTTTGTGTATTTTAATGACAATTGTTACTAAATTAATAACGAAAATGGTTTCAAACTCAGTTCAGATTTATTACATTTGTTAATTAGAGTAATCTATCAAAAAAATACTTTCAGTATTAAATTAACTTCGATTAAATTTTTTTATCCGTATGCTATCATCTATTATTTTGTTCAAATTATTACTATTTAGATTTCTCGTAAATAATCAATGGTTGTATGTTTAAATGGAAGAGTAAAATCTCATTATTCTGTCGGTGCTCACCCACGCATTCAAATTATTTACTCGTTCCCAATCGATTCCAACAACAATTCCAGCTGTCAGTAAATTCTCAGTGCCGGAAATATTCCCAAACAATCTCACAACTGTCAATCCATTTCACAATTTTGTCAGATTTTTATCCACACTGTCTGTCTGTGTCTGCGTTCTGTCAGACATATTGCAAAATGTTTTGTGAGCTTCAATGCCACCATAAGTCAGATCTGCATATTCTTTCAAGATGGAGAAAAGCTGTCCCGTTTAATGAAGACTGGGACCGTTGTCCCCTCTCCCGGTTTAGGTTGTCCCCCAGCTCGTTATTGAAGACATTCATCAATTTGTGAACGTCATTGTCCAGAAATTTTGAGTGAACTCCAACAGCTCCCTCGGGGCTACCAGCCCCATTCAGGGGAGATTAAAATATCTAGCAGGAGAATTCTGTTCAAAGGAAAGCTTTGTAGCCTTGTATGTAAACTTGAAGATAAAAGAATTTAACATACAATAAATAAATGGTAATTGAAGACAAATAATTCGGTATTATTACTAAAATATCTAGCAGGAGAATTCTGTTCAAAGGAAAGTTATATAAAATCAAACATTATAGAATGGATTATTTTCTATTTGAAATTGTTTTTTATCAAAATTGAAACTATAGCAAGAAAATTATTAGAAGTCAATATTTTCTTATTAAAAACAAGAAGAATTTCATGAATTTATTTAAATTTAAGAAGAATTTAACTTAATTTAATTTTAATTTGATTTAAAAGAATTTTCTTTTAAATTTTAAATATTGTTTTTTAAAACGTAAGCTTCGTGACAGAAAAGCAGTTATGAACAATAAATAAAGTCAGGATGTTCTAATTCGTTTTATATTACAAACAATATCTATATTTTAGTATAATCACAGAGGCAGATTTGAAATTAAATTATAAATACATATAAATAACTTTAGATTTCCCCTGAGTTATCAAAATATCAAAATAAGATTTTTCCCGTAAACAAGTTTTAGTTTAGAATAAGAAAAGTAATACAGTACATGTATACTATTACACTACATGTATACTATTACACTACATGTATAATATTACATGTATATATTATTACATGCCTTAGTTTTGATAGAGAAACACTAATACAGTACATGTACATTAAAGTTGATGTTACTAGTGACACAATATAGTCACGTGTATGCAAACACAGAATTCAGACGAATACAAGCAAGAGAGAGAAGTTTTGAGGGGTGATTTGGCAGACATATAACTCCATCAATGTCCACAGAAAGTAAAGCAACGATCGGGTGGCAATTTTGAAGCTACAGAGTGCAATGTTTGGGTTAAAATATTGACACAAATACCAAAATATTTATTACACTTCATTTTATATATTTTTTAAATAATATTTCCGGTTCTTATACTTAAGTGTTTCATGTATTTATAGTATAATTTTTCATGTATCTATATTACATTATTTCACTTAATTATACTCCAAAATTCCATGTATTTCTTCCACAGTATTTCATGTATTTATATAATAGTATTTCATGTATTTCTTCCACAGTATTTCATGTATTTATATAATAGTATTTCACGTATTTCTTACTACAGTATTTCATATATCTGTATTACATTATTCCGATGTATTCATATCACTCATATCTTATGTATTTATAGTACATTTTTTAATGCTGCATTCATGTAACATTTTCTCTCATGTATTTATATTAAAATATTTCATGTACTTAAATAATATTATTTCATGTATTCATATTGCAGTATTTGTTATGCAGTATTTTATATTATATTTGTATTCTATGTATTTGTATCACCGTATTTTAGGTATCTTTATTACAGAATTTATGTATTCATATATACGTTGAGTTTATTTTCTACATAAATTTCCTTGAAACACTCGGGAAATAAACCAATGGATTTTGGGACATAGAAGAAGATTGGAAAGTGCCACACTATCAGAAGTGGTCCAACTGTGAAGCTTTTTTGAAGACTGTTACTGGCGTCGATTAATAATTCACGTAGTTTTTATTTATTTTATAAATCTGTCGAGTCCTTTGAGGGATATAGGCAGAAGATGGATTTTTAATGGAGGTTCACTAAGTAGGGCGAGTTTTCTATGTTTCAAAGAAAAAGTCAACGTCAGCTTTTGAAAATGAAAATGAATAAATATGTTCTAATTTTCCGACGCAATATTTAAATATTATTTTTTTTAGATATATTTTAAATCTATTTGGAAATATTTTTATGAATTTATTTATTTTCATTTTATTTTATTGGAAGATAATGAATATATAAAATATTACAAATTCATCTAACTAAAATATATGAAAATGTGCTGAACTAAAAATAATTGAACACAATTTTATTCTAAATGACAACATAACTAAAATTTCACTTCCGATCATTTTTTTTAATAAAATATATACTATTTTTACATTATAACACGTTTCTGGTGAACTAGATAGCAATATTTCAGTTGTACATCTGGTGAGCCCATACCGCAATGTAAAAGATTTCCAGTCTTACTGTCGAGTCAGCATTTCTCAGAGCAAATTGGATGCGAAGTAATGGAATATTGTGAGGAGGACTGTAGTGATATACACTGCCAATATGAATCAGCCAAGGGATTTAGGGGAAATATGCGCCCACATTTTGGCCGATTTGTCTTGCAGGCAATTCGAACGACCACTACTTATCGGCTATTTGGCACAGTTAGATAATTTCTTATCGTCGATAGCTAGGTACCATTTGGCGTGAAAAATGATGAGTCTTAGAGATGATATTGGTAGGGATTTGATAGCAGTTTGTATGAGTAATGAAACATGTTCTGCTGGAAGTAGCTTTTTACTACTCCTGGTGTTTAAATTTGAATTTAATAGAAAATTATAGTCTTTAAAAGAATCATAAAATATAGAAAAATAAATAAAAAAAGTGACAAAAAACAGTAATTTACATCAAGAGATTTTGATAAAAGAATATTTTAATTAGAATTTCTTATTTTAACATGAGGGATTTTCATATATAAAACTCAGTGTTAAAGCAAAAAACTATTAAAAGAACTATTTACAAAAACTATTACATAGAATAATAAATTGAAATGAAATACAAGCGGGACTCCCAAGTTTATTTCTATTCATTCCTAAAGAAATTATGTGCATTGACGCCAAATTTGAACAAATGTGACTGATGAAAATTAAATTCTTTGTGTGTACCAGTAATTCTTCAGCACCGATTCTAAACGGACATTTTAATGATCAATAATTGATGACTCGATCCTCCTCTTTCGAAAACTCTCTTTGTTCAAAGCTCCTGATTAATTTGTTCCAAATCTCTCAGTTTCTAGTTGCGTTAGCTTGGAAGGTTTAGACGAAAATGACCTTTTGATCGCCATTCGAGATATTTTTGCTGATGTCAGCGAAATTCTGCCGGCCATTGGTTTCAAAATTCTCAGCCGAGTAAATGAACTGGTAAAAGCTTTTAGATTTTGGAGAACAGGAAAACCTATTATAGTCGCCATTTTGGTTTTATAGCTACGGAGGTTTAAGTATTTTATTATTTCAAGAAAAAAAAGACACAGAATTTCAACAGCATATCTATTTTGATCCCAAACAATTAGAGCGAAAGGAATTAAACTTCTCAAGATTTATTTTAATCATTTATCAGCAGGATGCTGTATTTTTCATATTTAATAATCATCATCAAAGGCTTTCAACATCAATTAAAAGATCTGCAAAAGCAGAAACCTTTTATTTTATTATTATTGTCGTTGTTTTCATCAAATTAATTCTTTAATACTATTATGATTGAAATTAGGTTACAAGACATACGTAGTTGATGATATATAAACGTGATCATTTTTGTTATTATAAAATGTTCTATAAACAGTTTAAACTAATGTAAACAAAGCCACCATTCAAGACTAACCCTTTCACTGTATGCTAATTTGTAGCCTTAGGTGTAAATTATTTGAAACTTAAGTAAAGCTAACAAGATGAAGTATTTAATTGAGTTGTCAATTCACACAATTAGGATCCCCATGAAAAGTTTGTGCAGTCATAACTTTTGTCCACAGTACCGTAATGTACCGTAATGAACGACATAGCTATCTGTTGATGTAGCGCATCTTTGGACACATTCCACATCTTCCTTCGGACATATAAGAAAAAATGCTATAATAATAATTATTTCACTAGGATTGTTGAGTAAAATAATTATTAAATCATTTTTCTTATATGTCCGAAGATGATAGTAGTGGCCGATAATTCAGAACTTTCCCTATATTTTTATATTTTTAGTATTGCTCGAAACTTCCTTTATAGGAACAGATTTGATAATTAAATGTAGTTTTATACTTTTTTCAGCAATAAATCCTCATTTCCTTTCGTTTCAAATGCAATTTCAAGATGAAAGATATGATTATGATGAGGATTATTTAGTGGGCTAAAATTAGTCTATAGCGACCCTGTCAGAATTTTTGTTCTGAATTGAAAAGATATTTCAATTTCAATTTTCTTTTTAAAATAAAAGACTATTTAAAAAAAAAATATAGAATATTCTTTTACAATATGTAGAATTTAATAATAATAGAGGATAAAAACTCTTTTGGAACTTACAAGTAAGGTCATAGCTAAATCAACAATTTATTTATAGCTATGAGGAAAAATTTGTAATAGACTTCACACTAAAAAGAGAAAGTTAAGATGGAGACATCGTAGATTAAGAGTGGCCCACCATAATTTTCTGTATATACTAGTGGTTCCCAAACAATGGGATATAACTATAACAGTACTTTTCTACATTCGAAAAATTAATCAGTAAGTAATCTCATAGGGTTTTAACTGTTCTTTCTTTCATACACATATAAGAAGTGAATTCAAGATACTGGTTGGAATTCATGAAATAACCGAATATATTTTAGGAACCACTGTATTATAGACTGAGCATATCTGATTATTGGTGCATCAATATTGCTTCTCTACCAAGCATAGTTACTGCTTTGCTCTGATCGTTAAGCATTTTATTGCTCTGGTAACGACCTTTTTGATTTGTTGAGACAATAATGGTTCCCATAAATGAACCCCGTAAAGAACTTTGTTTGTATGATCATTGCTTACTTATTTCGTTTATGTAATTTCAGTCTTTTGTTTACTAATACAGAGTTCAGAGTTTTGAATAAGGATTGGAATCATTTTTATTGTAAGAGTCACGTAAAATAAATAGACATTGATATTTAAACTTCTAAAGGGTTAAAGCTATTTTAAATGAATTACTGACGCCATACTTATCTTATCAGTCGTGATTGGTGAAAGTTCTTCATTGCCAGTAAATGAACAACTTTCGGGTGATGGACTTTGGAGAGGAATTATTTACATAATTGTTATTCAATCATTTAATATCAATACTTATTTGAGATTTAGTTGAATATTTGTTTACAAGGAAAAAGTTGAATTTATAATATTTCCCATTTTATAAAATCATAAATCTAGAGTTAGATAATTTGATGTCAGTTTTCTAGTGCAATGAGAACCGTACTGTTGAACATTCTTTAACACAGAAGTAAAAGCCTCGAGTTTTGTGTCTCATTTGCCAGTGAACAGATACAGTCGTGCTAAAGAGTACAAAGCCACTCCCTGCCTTAGGAATAACTGTACATATTTGAGACAGAGAATGTGAGACTGTAAAGCAGTAGTGTCCGCGTACAGTCACTCACAAGAGTCTGAGGACACATTACCAGCTTTTGTTTCTTGGTCAAAGACTGGTGATAGGGACAGTACCGTCCCCAAAATGCCTAGTGTTGCATAAAACATTTTGAGGGGTAATTGCAGTAACCGCTAACGGTGGATCTGAGACTCAGTATGGCGAGTTTTTTGTATTACATGACATTCTTTAATAATAACAATTGTGCGACAAGACACATCGTTGTGAACGGAGATGGTAATGTACTAATTATTGTTGAGTGATAAATAGCTAATTAAAAATAGAACAACAGTTATTTTTGTTTATGTACATTGTACATCAAGTATCTTTGAGTGTTTAGTAGACAATTAAAATAAGAGAACATCAGTTATTATTTGCTTTATATATACCATGTATTGCTGAGTGCTTGATAGTTAATCACAAATTGGAAAGAGTATATACTATTTTATTATAGGTATAAAAGTTAATTATAACCTTGTTGTCGATTGGCTATTATAAATTTGGTGTAACTCATAATTCTACATAAATCAAAATTTATATACACATGTAAACATGGTTATAATAGTGGAAATACTTTTTAAATGAGGGAAAACAATAGTAACGTCAATAATTCTTCTGATGATTAAAATAATGCAATAGACAATGAAAATATATTATGACTATGTCCAATTTAATATCCAACAGTAAAGCTCATTCTCTTAAAGCTATTCTTTGAGTTGTTTCTTGACTTGTTTTAATATTTCACTACGAGTGTAAATTTCAAAAGATCACATCTCCTTTGTTCCCTCAACATCAGAGAATCATTCACCAAGTCACTAAATAGCCTATTTGAGTTCAACAAACCATAACATTCGGTTCTATGTTCCCTTAATATTCATGCACGATACTCAGGGGATAAAGGGCGTGTAAACCATCCAGAGTAAAGCCGTACAACCAGCCTTCTAATTATGTCATAGAGAATAACGATACAGCCATTTAGTAGGGAGATGAATAGAGGAGAAATTCACATTATAGGGAATCTGTTTCATTCTCTCCAACTCGCCAAACTCACACCAGAGGGAGGCTGTTCCAGTCTCTAACTCTCCAAACTCACACTAGAAGGAGTCTGTTCCAGTCTCTAACTCTCCAAACTCACACCAGAGGGAGTATGTTCCAGTCCCTAACTCTCCAAACTCACACTAGAGGGAGTCTGTTCCAGTCTCTAACTCTCCAAACTCACACTAGAAGGAGTCTGTTCCAGTCTCTAACTCTCCAAACTCACACCAGAGGGAGTATGTTCCAGTCCCTAACTCTCCAAACTCACACTAGAGGGAGTCTGTTCCAGTCTCTAACTCTCCAAACTCACACTAGAGGGAGTCTGTTCCAGTCTCTAACTCTCCAAACTCACACTAGAGGGAGTCTGTTCCAGTCTCTAACTCTCCAAACTCACACCAAAGTGAGTCTGCTCTACTCCCTAACTCTCCAAACTCTCACGTGACTAGAGGGAGTCTGTTCCAATACATATCTGACCAAACAGACTATTTTTCGGTGTTTTTTTAGATTCTCTCCAGAATTCCCTCTTGTCTATTATGGACACGAAATTTCGCCGAATAAAAATGTTTGTCGGTGCTAAAAGCATCGAGAGGATTTTTGGAATTCTCCGTCGAGAAACTATTCCTGAAATTCATAAACTGCATTATTTTTTAATTAAATGTATCAGTTTTGTACGTTGATATGACAGCAGAATTCGTGAGTTGTATGAATTCGAATTGAACTGGAATAAGAGAACAGATTTTCATATTTCATTCAAAATGAAATTTAGAAATATTATTATTTTAGTACATGATTCACAAATTTATTATCACTGATAATCTGAATACTAATTGGTTAACAAATTCAATAGAACAAGATTTTAAGTAAAAAATCAGTTTGTTCAAATTATTATTGCTGAACTATTTAAATAGGTAGAATGAAAGTTATTGAAATGAATGAAAATATTTATTTTTCGGAATGAATGATATAGAAAACAAACTTATAGTAATTTATCTTGATTTCAAATAATATTGATAATTTTTTTTAATCTTCAAGGTCTAACGAATGAAGCGTTTCAATTTAATTTATGATTCAATTTTCGTCAATTCATTTATCATCGCAGATAGATGAATTTTCATCGTCGATTGTTTGCTGATCGAAAACCAATTATAATTTTCAAAAGGGACTTCTCTCTAAATAATTTCTATTTATTATAGGTCCGAAACATCAGAGGGGTTTCCATAGCAACGATTCGATCGTCAAAGAAGTTGTTTTCGAAGAACAATAAGTTAGGAAATGAAATGAAGTGATATAAGGCCTTTGAAGTGGGAATTGCAATCACAAACTCACTCAAAACTAAATAATTAAAGTCTCTGTGAAAAACCTAACGCGAATATGGGTAACAATGGAGGGTTGACTTCTAAGATTTCCGTTGTGGAACTGCATAGTCAAATTAATAACCGTTATTTATTTTCAACACACAATCACGTCCATTTAATATGAAAGCTTACCCATATGGAAAATTAGGAAGGTGCCTCCAAAGATTAAATATTCATTTCTCATGTAAATATAAAAATACGATGTTTACATGTTATAAACTTTTCTTGATTTTATAAATTTAGTTAATTTTGTTAGGATTCAATTAAACCATCTCTACATAATTTAATTATAATTGGGTATTAATAAAACAATATAAAAAGTCAACTAATGATAGAAACATCATATCTTTTGGTAAAAATAATCATTTCATCTTCAATGATTAGATTCCAAGTAAATAATAATTCCGAATAAATCATGAAATGAATTATTACGTCGATCTAATTTATATATAACCTGATGCTTCTAATCTGATTAATTGATAGTGATTACTGATGTATTTGCTCTGAGTTCTCCAGAATGTATTAGCTAATGCACGTGATATTGCAGTTTGTCGAGACTTATCGCTAAGTAATCTCTGAGTGCTCTTTTCCTTCCACTTAGCAGTTTGTACTTAATATAAGAAATGATAATGTGACTCTGTTACTCGAGATGATGATGTAATAATCGATGCATCTGATTTACACGAGTTATAATGCTGTAGATAAGAAAAATGTGTATAATTATGTAAAAGGATAAGTGCATAATGTTATGAATTATGCAGGATTTAATTTCTAGTTAGAGTTTATATATTATGAAATTAAATATTATTAATTTCAGCTGTTTTTTAACAAGTTTTATAAGTCAATTTTTTTGTTAATGAATGAAATTATGATTGGAAATAAGAAAAATATTTATTTTGAATACATATAACCTTAATAATATATTTTTAGATAAAAGACCAAAATACATTAAAAATTACATTGATAAAGTATAATATGTTTTATATTTTCTTGTCAATATGTTTTTTTGGTTAATTCATAATCGAGGAACTTAAATTGACGAGTTAGAAAATATTATTTTCTAAATCTCTACTCCTTTATATTTTTTAAATCTCATTTCAGTAAATTTTCCGTAGTGATGGACAAATTACCTTGGTAATCATATGAAAAAAGTTTGAAAAACGATGCCGTTGATTCCCAATTTTCGCCCAAACAGGTTTTCGTCTCAATGTTCGCCCATCCTTGAATGATGGATGAGAAAGCCTAAAAAAGATAGGAAATGAAGCTATCTTAATTTTTAAGAAGGATAATGTGGATCCAATGAGTAATTAAGAGCTTAGAGGAACTGTGCTGTAATAGGACACTCACAGTACCCGGACAATGGGGGCAGTTACATATAGGAAATGGACCTATCTAAATATTTCTGATTTACCTATATGATAAAAGTTAGCATCCACTTTTCGATTACTGTATGTAAAAATGAGTGTTGGAATACTATGGCGATCCCTTATATATATTGTTAAAATAATATGTATTAAAAATTGAACTCTAGATAGAAATCAACCCTTGACGACGGACTATAGTCTACATGACTTTAAAGTAGTTTTTAGGATATTTATACGTGTATTTTCTATATCATTTTATCATCAGCTGCTTCGAAATAGTTGTCAGGTGTAACACGAAACTCTGTTTTCATTTTTTACCCTCACAAAAACAATAGCGAGGACAGTTTTGATGATATATTTTTTTTAAATAATGCACTTTTGTATTCTATGACTTATTTTTTTATCAAAAAATTAGTATCATATTGTATCAGAACATAATTCAGGCATGAAAGGGTTAAAAGTATGAGAAGAAAAATAATTGAGAAGGCAGCTGACATATACCATTGTCTCGTGAATTTATCTGACATCCATATTCATTTACCTTGTGAATATATTTACTTATGTAAATGAGTACAATGATATAAACTATAAATTTAAATATAAAACAGAAAAAGTAAGGTAATAATGATATGTAGAACTTGAAAATCATAGTTTATGTGTTTTTCCCCGAAATATTTTATTTTGGTTTTGTATTGTAACTTTAATCATTAATTGACGTATACTAAAATTATTCAAAGTATATTATATAATTCTTTTGTATTGAATTTTTATGACACTACATTTTTTAATAAATAACTGTTTACAGCCCATTTCCCATTTACATGTAGAGTTAGTTTGTGGTGCGTGCGTTCATATAACAACCCTCTGGTGTCGCGGAGTAATTGGAAGGACGTCACGTGACCTTCTGCCAAGTCACGTGCGCGCGCACACCCTTATGCACTAACAGGGACTAGATTCTCTTTCAACAGCCCTGAATATACCTTGTCCCTACCAGTTGATTATGATATTCGAGTCAATTTATTAAATCTGAGCGTCTTAGCGAAAGCTGTCAAGAGGATTAGGCATATATTGATTTAGTGTGTGAATGAGGATATTAGGAACCCTATTTCAGGAACTTGTTTGAGGAGCGGAGGGAAGGGGTGGATGAATCAAGAGGTTGAGTGTTTGCCCTCACTGTCTATTGATGGTTTATCATAATCTTAGAAATGGGAATTAGTTAATTTAAAATTGAAACTTAAATATTAACCTGCAAGTAGAGAATATTGATATTCTTCTGAAATAAATAATGAAAATTTTGACGGATAGACGATAAAACAATATTCATGAATTCATTTCGCATGTTTTCATTCATTTTCGTTGGAATATAAAATGAATGTGTTATGCACAATATTGACAATAGAATCTTGAAGAGTCGCCTCAGACGCAGTTGTTATTATAATTGGATTTGAAGAATAAAAAGAATTTTTATATCATAAAATTTTCAGGCAGAAACAATTTCATTTTGTTTGTTTCGAGATGGGAAGCCTAGTATTTTTATGCTTTCGATTTTCTGTTGGTGCTATTTTTCAACAATTCACATGAAAGAAATTTGAATAACAGTTTAATCGAAAGAAATTGAAAACTGGAAAAATTTGAAATAAATTTCAATAACTGGTAGTTTGAAAAAATATTTTGTAAAGAAGCTGTGACGTCAATCGTTGACATATTGAAAATAATTACCATAAGATGTTGTTCCTTTCCTATTCTGTATTTTTGATTAATGTTTTATGATAGTGTATTACATTTGAATTAAGATAATTAGTTAGAAGTCATTATTACTATTTGATAATCAGTATCACTCTTATTGAATAAGGCAACAGTTAATTAATAGTAATTTTAAACAGTCAATATTGTGTGGGTCCAGATACACTATTAGCTATTTTTTCATGAATATCTTCAGGATATACGGTTTATGTATAGTTTTTTTTAATATTTACATTATTATTACCAAAAAAGAAGATTACTAAACGTTAATTACCTAACATGGTTAGCTGGGAGTAATCGGATGGTTCCGTATTTTCTATAAAATATGAAAAATATAATAAGAATTAACCTTAACTTTATATTCAAATAATAATCATTAAAAACTCTTTCTGTTATGATTGAGAATATGGAGTTATCCCATAACCCGTAACTAACCCCACTCATGACTTAGTGCAATGCCAAGTCATTGGACTGATACAAATTTTCGATCGTATAAGACAAAAGTATCTAGGGTCGGACGGGGTATCACTGCGCACACCCTTTTTATGGGGTATAACACCGCACCCCTTATAATTTCATAACCACTTATTTTAGCCTAAATCTGATTGCACCATCGTTCCAAGCATCTTCTTTTCTCCCATAAATATAATGAAGCACCATTACACTATTAGTATTTATAGAGCTGAGTCGTGATATATTTATGTAGTGCTCTCAGAACGATGTGAAAAAAGTTTGCGGTGGTGATTTTAAAATCCCGCAAACTCTCCAATAACTCTTTTACCAAGATTTGTAGATTTTTATTGTTTTAACATGTTAACACAAACAATAACAGTAACATTATGTAAAATTTCCAACTTCTCAATTTCAATGGTTTTCCCGCCGCAACCGTGCGCAGTGATACCCCAGATAATTTAGAGGTAGAAGGATATCAATGCGCATCATTTTTAATCACAATATTTGTTTGTAAATAAATATAAAAATACCATTTTTTAGCTCTTAATATTGGCATAAATATTGAATAATGTGTTATTTAATTCTAGATTTGATTAACAATAAACGCACGATCATATTAGCTATGTAACTTGATGTGGGGGTATTAAAATAGGGAGACTGGTATTTAAGGGGGGAGGGAGGGAGAGGTTTTTGAATTAAATATTGATTAACAACAAACGTACAATCGTATTATATTACTTGATATAAATAGTTAACTAGTTGCGTAAAATTTAAGTCTTAAATTTGTTACAGATTCATTAAATATGTGTTTGAAAAGTAAGGAACAAGTAGTTTGGGAAGAGGGCATGTAGAGAGGGAAACACAGACGTTTAGATGAGGGAGGAGGAGGATTTATATATGGGAGAGGGGGAAATAGATGGGGGAGAGAGGTAAATAGATGGGGAAGAAAGGGATTTAGATGGGAAGAGAGGGAGATTTCGATGAAGAGAGAGTGTGATTGAAATGGTAGGAGAGAGGGATTCAAATGGGAAGAGAGGGGGATTAAGATAGGAGGAGAGGGATATTTAGATGGGGAAAGAAGGGGGTGTGGATAGGGGGGAGGAGAGGCATTCAAATTGGGACAGCAGGTATTTAAGTGGGGGAGAGAAGTGCTGTATTTATGCAATGCGTAGTAATACCCCTTCATGTGCGCATTGATACCCCTATGCATTCCCTAAAAGTTACACACAAAAAATGGCCAATAAGTATTTCATTTATTTAGCTATTACTTCGAAACTGATTAATAACCATCCTCATTTATGACCATTTCATCACGAGAAAAAGAATTTCTCTAGTACCTTCAGTTTTTGAGTAACTACAGAGTTTGCGGGATTGTGCGCAGCGATACCCCGTCCGACCCTACCTGCTATTAATTATTAATTTTATTTTATATTCTCGAAAACAGGAAACCGTTTGATAACTCAGAACGTACCCTAATAAATAGAGTTTTATTTGTCACCGATTGAAAATATAGTAAATAGTTTGAAGAATTATATTTTAATACTCATTTTATTTATAATTCTCAAAATAATTCACAGGTATATTATTCATATCCATTGCTTACCTAATACTATTGACTGTGTTTATAGCCAGTTATTATTCCGTGTATCTAGTTTTTTTCAACATTTTTTTACCTCTTCATTTTATTTGTATTTGAATTATATTACAGTTAATACCCATTAACATATTGCTATTTTCTTTTCTAAAGCATATCGTGTTAGCTGATTGTGAGAGTACATTAGCCAGTTATCATTCCATGTCTGCAGATCATTTATTTACTCAACTAATGACCAAATTGACGCCCTCCCTCTTCACTGGAATTAATCTCCTCCGCCATTTCTTTCCAAATTAAATGAAACACGGAGCAGAGCTTCTTCTTAAGGAGGAAGTTATGGTGGAGCCATAGAAGATTAAGAGGGGAATTCATCTTCTATGGCCCCAAACATAAGTTATTGATATATGTTTAAGTTTGAAATAAGATAATCTTGAATATTATTGTACATTATCAAATTATACAGGTGGATTTTTTATTTAAAGTAGCTAAAGCAATTTGAAAAAAAAATCAATTAGATTCTGTGCGTGATGGATATTGTTAACACTTTTATCCCCAATTATTATTCCTAAAATGTAAAGGTTTGACATACAATAATATTACAGTGTCGGCAACACAAAATAATTTTCATAAAAAAACATTTCGTGACCATTTTTGTCCATTCAAACAGTTAAAAATGTTGTGATATGGGTTAAAATTAAACACTTTTACCATATTACTGTATTTACTGACGTCTTTTTAAATATTGAATATTTACCAAGTGATGGCAACTTAAACCTAGTGAGCAGAAAACGATCTAAAAACGAAAAAAATATTTTCAATAAATTTGTCATCAAATTTTCAGTTCACATTTCATATTTCAATTCATATTGTATAGTTTAGTTTACTGAATTATTCAATTAGAGATTCAAACATTAATTTAATATCAAAAAGCAAGATTTCTTTTTAATTACATACAAAATATTTAAGATAAATATACAAATGTACTCTGTATTTTATCATATATATATTTAAAGAAAAGGTAAGCAATGCACGTGAGTTTTATTTTTTCGTCGTAACTGCAGAGAGGAAGAGTAAATCTGTGCTCCAAAATTATTGGTCAGTTTGGTCTCCTCTTTACGAGGTAATAATTCATATCTCTTGTGTTTTTCTAAGGGTAATAATAATGATACATGGAGAGAATATTACCGCTCCTATGGCTATTAAGGTACATTCTCTTTACTTAACGAGATTCAAACGTGTGGAAAACTAACGTGACCGAAAAAACACTGTCAATGAATATTTAAATTGTTTATACTAAGAAGAAATATGAATATGGCAATACTTTTATTACAATGGTACGTTTCTTTTATACAAGCTAATAATCTCTTTCTATTCGAATAAAATATAGCAAATCGCGACTATTTTCTCGCTTTAGAAGCTGGCGTTACAGCGAGAGCTGTTGCAGCAGCAGTCCAATCTCCTAGAATTTATTTCGCCCTCCTAATCCTAAAAGCTGAAACGGAATTTTTCCAGTGAGAAAAGATTGCAAAGTCGTCTACAATGAGAGAGATTTGTGCTGGCAATCCTTCCTTCCTTCCTTCCTTCTGTCCTTGCAGCTGATTGTATTAAATCCTTTTTCTAGTGAGCCGTCAGCCATGATTGTGTGTCTGTGTCCTTTATGAAACTAAATACCTACCTCTAATTATTCCAACTGTCTCTCTGAATTAATGAAATGTGACGCCTAGGAGAGGTTTCTTCTGTCGTTCTTTTGGGTTTCAGATTGTGGTCGCAACTGACGTCTTCTTTAATTGTTCGAATTGTTGTGGAGACTAAAAAGCTACCGAATGCGTCTTCGTCATTAGTGAACCATTAGTGTGATCTGCATTAATGAACACCTCCAGTGAATTGTCTTGTTAGCTCTAATTTGCTTTCATTGTTCTGGAGCTGCAGCGATGGAACTACCCACGGAAATACGAATATTGGTACCTAGATATATATGACAAAGTAAATGATAATGAAATAATTGTAGGTTATTATATGTTCATCTGCTTATGCACGAATGCACGTCAATTATCAATATTTGTTTGCGATTAAAAAATATAATAAGGGCGGCTTCTGCCTGTCTGTCCGTCACACCAAAAACCTAAAAATAAGTTTTTATTCTGATATCAGTTCAACAAATGGTTACAATATCCAAATTATATATTATTCAGTTAATAATATTAGAGTAATAGAAGAACCAGGGATAATTTTTATTACATAAATTGAAATACTGTCAGCGTTCTTGAAATTGTTCATATTATTATATCATTTTTGAGGACACGCATGTACTAGTGGCCATTAAAGTATCATTTCATACATTTGGAGTATAATATCTTTAATGAATGGGAAAATTAATGTATTATCGTGATTCACAGAATAATAGTACAATAGCGTGTGAGAATAATAGTACAATAGCGTGTGAGAATAATAGTACAATAGCGTGTGAGAATAATAGTACAATAGCGTGTGAGAATAATAGTACAATAGCGTGTGAGAATAATAGTACAATAGCGTGTGAGAATAATAGTACAATAGCGTGTGAGAATAATAGTACAATAGAATGCGAGAATAATAGCACAATAGCGTGTGAGAATAATAGTACAATAGCGTGTGATAATAAAAGTACAATAGCGTGTAATAATAATAGTACAATAGCGTGTGATAATAAAAGTACAATAGCGTGTGATAATAATAGTACAATGGCGTGTGATAATAATAGTACAATAGCGTGTGATAATAAAAGTACAATAGCGTGTGATAATAATAGTACAATGGCGTGTGAGAATAATAGTACAATAGCGAGTGAGAATAATAGTACAATAGCGTGTGAGAATAATAGTACAATAGCGTGTGATAATAATAGTACAATAGCGTGTGATAATGATAGTACAATAGCGTGTGATAATAATAGTACAAATACGGGTCTTTATGTTAGGTAGACCTTCATCTACTGCCAAACTTTTTGCACGTATGATTTTAACGTGACTTTTATCTGATGTGTTCTACTCTTATCTGAGGGGTTTTACTTTTATTTGAGGGTTTTTCTTTTATCTGAGGGTTTTTCTTTTATCTGAGGGGTTCTACTTTTATCTGATGTGTTCTACTTTTATCTTATGTGTTCTACTTTTATCTGAGGTGTTCTACTTTCATCAGAGGGGTTCTTCTTTTATCTGAGGGGTTCTACTTTTATCTGAGGGGTTCTACTTTCATCAGAGGGGTTCTTTCCCTTTTATTGAACACACTAACCGTTCTTTCTAAATGTTCTTGAGGTGAACTTTATGAGTCGAATCAACATTTCCATAATACATTTGAAAATTATCATTACTCATTTAATTCCGTTTCGCTGTTAATTACATTTAAATAAAATTTTAGGCAAATTAGTTTGGCTCATTCAGCAAATTTTTAAAGATTTTTTATCACCATTTTTTTGGAAAATTCCTATTAGATTGATAATCCTAATATTCTACTGCAGTAAAATTTCATAAACCAATTCATCATATTCCAATGACAGATCACTTAGAGACGTTCTATCCCTTGCCAACATTATAACGTTCTCTTTTAGAACATGTAACATACATCCTAATTCTCAACATGGCCATTAGACGCGGCAAATATCTGCTCGCAAATACCATTCGGTAAATATACAGCAAAGCTTTTAGAGGAGAATGCTTTAGAACCTATTTGGTATGGGAGACTTGGATCTGAACTCTGCTAGCCTTTGAGTGCAAGACCTGTCTGAGTAGTATTAAATGGTATAGCGTAATAAATTAGCTGTGGAGCATCTATTGAGAAATGTTAGTTATGATGGAATATAAAGATAGTACCTACTGGGAAATATTAATGTGAGTGAAGAGAATAGTTTTTATTCTTCGTAGGATTCAGAGGATAGGGAACTTCGCTGTACTTGGACAATCACAGTACTCGGACAGTGAATTTTGCAATAGAACATGATAGATCAAATACAACTTGCTACTGGTCAGATTTTTTCAAGAGTTCTCTTTATACCCACTTTCAGAGTACTGTAAGTGTCCAAGTTTGGTTGGCTTGTGGTGTTCATCTAATATATCTTAAAATATATCTTTTATTATCTACCCAAAATTTCAGAAGATTATGTTTTGATCAGCATTATTTCCTTTAATAGATGCATTTATAAGGTTTTCATAATTTTATTCATCTTCTACTCTCTTATGGTAAATGCATATGCATTAATAATTATAATCTAATGAATTTCTGATCACTCCTGAATATAAGCAATTCCATAGATACCCATGTACTGTCCTGAATCTATCCAGATTTATCGGTAAAACACCGACTGTAAGTTAGTTTCATTCCATTGCCTTCAGACTGCTGCAATAAATACCAAATTGGCTGAAATGGTCACAGAAATTCACTCGCTGCCTTTATTTACTATTCGCTATTTTGTGTACCGATAATTTAGTGACGAGACACGAAAAACATCTGTTATTTATTTGATAGGGCGACATGGTTACTGAGTAGTGTAGTAGCAGTGTAAGGGTACGTTTAGTGTTATTGGACAGTTGCACATTTGCGATCATATAAGAGAAAATATATAATACTATTAATTTTATTTTCATTTTAATATAGATAACTGCAGGTATCTTGGATTCCAATTTGAAAAAGTTTAATAATACATTGGTATAAATGGTAATAATTGGTATCCAAGATACCAGCAGGTACCAAGGATACCTATTTAAAAAAGGTAAATAATAATTATTTTACACTTTTCTTACATGATCGCAAAGGTGGAACCATCCGGTAACTCAAAACTTATCCTATAACTGGTAAAAGAAACTAATTATTCTTAGTTTGAATGACAGATGGTTCTATTGCATAGATGAATTTTACTAATGAACAGTATGTATAAAATCAAACTTTAACCAGAGGAAACTCTTCAGAAGAATAAAAACATGATTATCGTACTAATTCTCCAACTAAGTAAAATTCAGCGCAGCTAATTCAAATTGAATAGTTTCCTTCAAATACATTAATATTATAATGAACTAAGTAATATTCAGCAACACAAAATAATCTTACAGATATTCTCAATTTTCGTGTCCACATTCACAGAAAAACTGTCTATTGAAATGTATTCCAATCTGCATAATGTTGATGCTAACTATTCCATCGTACCAGACAGTTAGGTATATTCCTGAAAAAAATCGTAAAATAGACGCTCACAACTTCATGAATAAAACTTTGCAACATGATGAATATTCACATGAATTGCATGGCGTGGAATTACCAGCTACAGAGTTTTCGGAGAAGGTATTCAGAAAGCATCTCAAGGTACGTGACCTGGTTTAGGATGCGTTTGGCCAAGCTTTTCGTTTACTAACTGCAATTTATGATTCGGTGGGGTGGGGGTGGGAAGGTGCAATAAAGAAGGAGGGGCTTTTTTGGGGGGAAAGCTAGGTGAAGGATGACAGAAAATTTACAAATTTGCATACTGTTCTTAACTGGAATGTTTATTTGTATTGAAACCAGTAAATTTGAAGAAGGAAGTAATTGATTTCATTAGTATCTCTACGTTTACATTTTTTATTAAACTGCAATATCATTATTAGGGAAGAATCCTCTTTTCTTTCAAATTAATTACTAATCAAATATGAAATCACTACAAATATATATAATGACTGTTAGAGTGATCTGTTACTGAGAACAATTTAACAAATTTCACTGCATGGTAATCCCCATGAACAATATAACAAATTTCACTGTATTTCAGGGCAAATTTCAGCCATCTCTCTCAGGGTAATTGAGCGTAAATTCTAATTCTTCAGGGTCCATTTCAGTTGCAAGATTACCATCTCAAACCACATCGTCATTTAAAGCATCAATAAATGCTATACGAAGTTCTCTGTCTCTCAATCTGATGTAATCGGCTTCTGCTGAGCGTTATCCTTCTTTGCAACTGAAGACAGAAACCGCGGATTGTTTCACTCCACCCAGAAAAGGAAAACTCATTTTCGATTGCATTAAATGGGTTTAGAAATGGCAATAAAACAGCTGTAAATGTGGAAAAAATCATTCACTTAATGGATTTAACAATATAATATTCAATATATAACTATATTTCTGAATGATGGTAAAATAAAAAAGTATTTAATATGCAATTAAAGATTATAGCTAGTTCTTTTTCAAATATATACTTCAATTGTGTCACTAAATATCAGAATTAATTTTTGTTCGATATGAAAGATGAATTCCACGGCCGTAAACCAAGTTACTCTAATATAAATCCCGGAACTGTGATCAATTGATTCGAATCTCGGAACTAACCATGTCTGAAAAGCCATTCACTATTCATTGATCTAATAGCACCATCAGCATGAATATGCAAAATTCATTAAGCTTCTCACCCACCGATTCGTCAGAGTTCAATTTACTGTTTTGAACCTTGCAGATTTCGTGTTACGAGAAAGAGAAACACAGCTCTAGTTCTGCATAATGAATCACAGTGAGAACTGTTTTGACGCTCTGGCATTTGAGATTCGCTGTTTACTATATTTGCAACAAATGACAGTTCCTGAATAATGAATTTAAAACTATATATTAGAAATCCTCTATATTGAAATCCTCTATAGCAAATATAGAGTTCTGAGTAAGGAAATATCCTCTATAGTGATACAATTTTATTCAGTCTGCCATAAAACGGCTATCATGTTCCTTAAACTAATTGCCATCCATGGCAGATTAAAGATTTGTTTCATTATTGAGGCTACTTCCTTACTCAGGACTCTACATTCACTATATAGGGTTTCATTATACAGAAGTTCTACATTAGAATATAATTTTGTGTTGTTGGTCTTCATACTTAAAACTTAGCGACCAACAATCATAAGTTAATCATGAAATAAATAACTTACAGAGAAATTTGAAGTTGAAATTTGGTTGGTGAGTTTATTTAAATTTAATAAGTTCAACAGACAAAGGAAAATTTTATTCTAATCAGAAACACAAAAGCTTAGAGAACCTTAATGGGAAGTCGAATCTTGAACCTCTTATATAGATTGCAGGCTGTAATAACTAAACCATATTGTAAAAACTTTAATAACTATATTGAAGGAACAAGCTCAAAGATATACGTATTCAAAATAAGAATTATGACGCTATTGATTACTATTTTTAGTATTTCAACCTATTTTGTTGTTATTTTCACCCTTACTTAACCATTAAAGTTTGACCTGATCTTTCCTCAAAGAGTAGGCTATCTCTGCCGTAAGAACATCCTACATGAAGTCCTATCTGCATCCTATCTCGAGCTGCTCATTTCCTCGCTCTCCCTCACTTCCTGCACGATCATCTGTTACGGACTACTGAAGTAGAAGAATCCTCCTGAAATTGGCTTCGGTACAAAATAAATAACATTTTAAATATTGAAATCTGACAATTTGTATCTTGAAGATCAAATATTTTAAATCTTGATAATCAATCGTTTTTTACTTGCTATTTATATCATAGTATGGTTATACACTGCAGTAATCAATAGTGATGAATTATTAAACAGTACAACCATTTTTACCACCGTATGTAGGTAGGGTGGTACCTCTAAACTATAAAAGTAGAAATTAAAAAGTTATAACCGCTTAGAATTTTATTTTAAATAAAGTTTCTTGAGGATAAGATTTTAGGATAATGTTTTTAAGGTTAATAGCTCATTGATAGGTTATTGTGATCGACCAATAAATTATCGGTGGCTTGCCGCCCCCAAACCCCTTTGCCAGGTCATTAAAAGTCATAAAGTGTCTAGTACAACAAACTAGCGGATACAACAAACTATAAAAAATGTATCTATATTGATAGTCTCAAGGGTTTTATTTTTGAAATTTAATTTAATTCAACTCACTACTACAAGGAAGGAGGAGGGACCAACAGGGGGCAGAGCACTAGCATTTTGGTGCACATCCCCCTGCTGGCCCCTCCTCCTTGCCTACCAATCAGAAAAGCGATATCTTC
Source organism: Caprella mutica (assembly GCA_947561585.1). Taxonomy (NCBI): domain Eukaryota; kingdom Metazoa; phylum Arthropoda; class Malacostraca; order Amphipoda; family Caprellidae; genus Caprella; species Caprella mutica. The sequence continues at coordinate 110,110 of CANNZV010001275.1, read as the reverse complement.
AATAACATTATCTGTTAAAACAATATACTCGCAGCTTTGTATGATAGAAACTTATGATTTAAAGACAATTTATTCAAAAACCATATATGTGCTGTTTATAATATTTTTAAAATTTTAATCGGAAGAAACGTAACGTTTTTTGGCTCACCGTGTATAAGCAGTAGAACCATTTCCTTTACCATATGTAAGTAGGTATATTTCGGTCAGATAGATTTATAAGCAGTAGAACCATTTCCTTTGCCCTATGTAGGTATTTATAAGCAGCGGATGGCAAGGAATGCAAAAATGCCGCCCATCCAAAGGTACTCTGAAAATGTTTGACCAAGAAATATTTCAAGAGAATTGGAGGAGCGGCAGCAGCATGTGCTGGCCAGGAAATTTACGAGAAATAGACGCAATTTACAGTTATTTTGGATATACGAGCGACGTCCATTTTCTCACCTAAAATATCTCCTCTTCGGCGGGAACTGTCGCAACATTGAGTTAAAAAAGTATCTGAAAATAGAGAAGGGGCTTCTGATGTTAAATTTATGTCCAATCTTTAGATACAAAAACTTCGTTCTAAGTATTTATATCTCATTTAGTTATAGCTCCTCATCTCTTGATTAACTGAACTTCAGCTATTTTATTACTATTACAATAAGTCGTAAACTAGTCTTCATCTTGTAGAATATGTTAATGGAAGGCGTCTCTTCGAATATACGTAGGAAACTCTAGAGTTTTCCCTCAATTTCTGTATATTGTATTATGGTATCAAGGGTATGGGTACTGATTTGAAATCTGATATTGTAAATGTTTTTTTAGCTGAATCTTAGCCTACAAAGGAAGTAGAATAGGGAATATATTCATGCAGAATAAGATGATATTGTAGTATTATCATTTCCATGTAATTGGCATGTGAATGATAAATATTATGTATATCGAAGAAATGTATAAAATAATAAATTCAATAATATGAAAGGCATTAAACTTAAACCTCAAAAATTGCTAATATTTAGAATTTTGTTTATAAACACTATCCAAATTTTTAAAATTAATAAAATAAGAAATTAGAAAAAACGTAATTATCTTCACAGTGACTCGGAACTCTAATGGTATAAGTATGAGAAACTTATTATCATCAGTTTCTAAAAGATACTGAATTATAATATATGTGTATTAAAAGAGTACTACTAATATATATTTATTCCCTCACCGACATTTTATAACATTAAGCTAATGGAAGTTCCGTTAAGCAAAGCTCTAGGCCATTCATCCCTCAACTCTACTTTGCATGCTATAATTTAGAACCGATTATTCACACCGGACGAGTATTTTATGCAATTCGTAAATTTAGAATAGTAGTAATAAGAAAATTAGGGTTAGAAATAATTTTCAATGATATTAGTTATGTTTGAAGAGCATACAATTATGTATCAAAAAATTGCATTGTATAATTTCAAACTGCTTATTCATACTAGACGAGTTTTTTATGTGTTTCGTACTTTTAGAATATTAATAACAAGAAAAGGAACTATAAAAGTATTTTCGATTTATATAAATTCAGTTTATTGAATTTACAATATTTAGAAAAGTTATAATTCGGGATATTGACTCGTTCATGTTATCGTACATGAGTGTTTAGTCATATAAATAAAGTATGAAAAACGATTTATTGAACGGTAAACGGTTAGTTACCTTTGCAGACAGCGCAAGGTTATATTTTAGGCAGCAATTATATATTTATCTTTTTTTTATTCGAATAACTCAAAATATATTCAACCGAATTGTCTGTAGTTTGGTGGGTCCCAAAGTCCTTGGACCATTTGGTAGTATTTTAGGAGCAATCCGATTAAAGGTCAAAGGTCAAGGTCATTTATAACTCAAAATGTATAGAATTTGGTTGGACGATTTTTCATTATTAAGGAACCATTTAAAAAGATTTCGAGACCAATCGGGTCAAATGTCAAGGTCAAGGTCATTTGTAACTGAAAATGTATTCAACCAAATTGCCTGGAATTTGGTGGGACGATTGGTTATTATCCAGGAATAAGTTCATTCGATTTTGGGAGAAATCAGGTAAAAGGTATTTATAAGCGACGGCGAAGGTATGAACTCCACGATTGCTCGTCATCCAGTTTAATATATATTACTGATAATAAACGTCGTCTCCATGACCACATTTCCATAGGATTTCTCAATATTTTTGCCGACGCAAGCACTAGTTTCCTCTAAGTCGATATCAATACTGTCGAGTGGTTCAATTGAATTCCAACACTCTCTTCAATTAAAATTCCTCGGCAAGATTTTCAATAATTTGTGTGTTTGAAAGAGCGGAAAGAAGTCTGGGATACGGAGATAAAATTATAATTTTTCAGGAGAGTATTAAATCTAGTAGGGTATAAGTTACGAGTTATTGGTCGGTTTCACATCTTCGGTCATATATGAAAGAAAAATATAATGAAATTTTATTTTATCTATGTTGATAAGGTATCCAAGATACCTGCAGGTATCTTGGATACCATTACAAAAAAAATATTATGGTGTTTTTTCTCTTATGACCGAAGATGTGAAACCGACTGATTATTAGTAACTTATCCTAGTATTCGATCCATCGAATTAGTCGAATCGTTTCAATATTCTTCGTATCATTCCCATTCGAAAGCCAAGTCTTGTAAATAAATCCGTAGAGGTGATACCAAGACTTTGTGAGTTCGAATTATGCAGTTACCCTTGAGACTGAAAGCTGGAACTTCAACCACATGTACTGTATTTTTAGTGGGGAAATATACGAAATAAATCAATAATGTTGTTACTCCCACTTGCAGAAATTCAAAATCTTTAACAGGCTATATTCAAATTCCTAATTAAAAGCAGATTTAATTTAATTGAACAAGGCAACATATATATCCTCTTTCAATTGAGGTATGTTTCTAGGTTTTTTGAGATATTTTCGTTAAACGACCGTTAAAACACATATGTACACTTTTTTATATTAGAAACATATAAGCGCTAATATAAGATATGCACAATTGTGATCCTTTCTTTGAATCCATATATTAAACTTTCCAAGAAGCCATTGCCACGTTGCAGAGTAGAATGCAGTTGAGCAGTGTTGCCACATCTTCAGAGTTCTTGTGTGCCGAGTTTCATCTGTTTGGCTTACAACTCCCGAGAGCCGCTAAATAATGGCATCATTTGTTACAACTTTTAATGAATTATAAACTTCATCCTGCGCTCTTCTTCCACTAACAAACAATGACCAATTATTTACACAAATTGACGGATGGTTTCACTTGGAAGAAGTTCTTAAGACGAGTACTTCTGATGTGTCAATTTGGAAACTGTTGATGAAAACATGTGGGGTATGTAGAAGATGATTTTATGCATTTGGTAATTTATTGTTTTTCAATTTACATTATATGTAAGTAAAATAACTACTTGGAAACTTATCTAAATTAAAAGTTTCATACGTGCATATTGAACACATTCTATGTACAACCATTTTCAATTTTCCCAGTTATATAATTATCATCTCTTAATTTACCCCATTCATCTCTTTCCCATCATCTCAATTTACTCCCATCGTCTCTTTTCCCCTTCGTCTCCATTTACTCCCATCGTCTCTTTTCCCCATCATCTCAATTTACTCCCATCGTCTCTTTTATCCATCGTCTCCATTTACCCCAATTGTCCCTTTTCGCCATCACCTCAATTTACTCCAATCGTCTCTTTTCTCCATGATGTTGTGCCGTTCTTCAGTCGTTTATGAGCCTCTCAGAGTTGTCAGCTGTCTCCAACTTCTTCAGGCCATCAATCTAGGGTAAAATTATTGACAGTTTCGGGGTGATTCGCTTCTTCTTTCGCTAGCGGGATAATTTGTCAGCTTTGAGACACCATTTGAATGGTTTGGTGTGTTAGGTTTGTATTATTTCAAAATATTTTTGACATAGATTATGTTTTTATAAGTAACGTTTACAATACTATTGAATTGGTAAAATGATATGAAATGTAATATTGTAATTATAAGCTTTATTTAACCCTTTCATGCCCAACGTCCTCTGGGAAGGACATGAAAAAACATCAAATAACGTCTTAGAGGATTCTCCAAAAAATAAAATAATTGACACTTCATAATCATATTCTAGCAGTAAAAAGCGTAAAATTGAATGTAGGCTGTGACACATAATGGCTTGAGATTTTGAACCAATCAAAAGCTCTAAAAAGTGACTTTCTATAACGTATGTAAAATCGAAAAAAGGTAATTATTCAATATTGATCTTCCGTAAAAAATATTTTTGGCCTAGAACATGTCTTGGGTGTTATAGGATTGAAATGATAAGATAATTCTGAATTTGTGAATTAGTATTTAAATGAAAATACATAATATTTATTTAATAAGATTTATATTGATGGAATTAATAGCATAAAAATAAACATATGACATTTTGATTAATTGATAAAGATTTAGATAGTGATATGTTTGTTGCTATTTACCTGCATTGACTTTAATCAAAAACAGTTTACTGCGATAATTAAAACGTCAGATTTCTTTCCTCTTCCAATAATCATTTTCTTAGTCGATAGATTGTAGTAATTATTGTGAACATTACTTATTGGAAGTAATGAATGAAGATGTTCCATACCCAGCTTATTAAAATGTTCTTCCCATTTGCTGAACCTCTCTTATGGAAAACCAATAATGAAGTGTACCCCATGGGGAGAAAAAATATTGGGGAAGAGGGGACCCAATTGGGGATTTCTTGAGAATTTCATTCATTGGTTGAGTACTGAAATGATAAATCTCTCTCTCAAAAAGAAAAAAAGATTTGAGATCGGTTTATTTTTACTACGAGGTCCTTTTCACTAAAAAATACACCGAATGGATATTTATAAAAGACACCAAAACTTACACCCGACCATTTAATTCCCCCACAAAACAATCCCTGGATTTTTACAGTTTCCCTACAAAAATTCCACATCTTAGTTTCTATCGCAGTTAACAATGCAGGTAATTCTTGGCAGCTTCTGACGTGCTGTAATTCTCTGCCACATTCAAGTTCTGGTGAAATAATTAAAGAAATAGGCTGTAATTCTCTGCCACATTCAAGTTCTGGTGAAATAATTAAAGAAATAGGCTGTAATTCTCTGCCACATTCAAGTTCTGGTGAAATAATTAAAGAAATGGGCTGTAATTCTCTGCCACATTCAAGTTCTGGTGAAATAATTAAAGAAATAGGCTGTAATTCTCTGCCACATTCAAGTTCTGGTGAAATAATTAAAGAAATGGGCTGTAATTCTCTGCCACATTCAAGTTCTGGTGAAATAATTAAAGAAATGGGCTGTAATTCTCTGCCACATTCAAGTTCTGGTGAAATAATTAAAGAAATAGGCTGTAATTCTCTGCCACATTTAAGTTCTGGTGAAATAATTAAAGAAATAGGCTGGAGGAGTTAGAAGAGCTATGAATAAATGATTAGCTTCTTCCAGCAGTCATTTATTATTATCTTCCTTGGGGCACTCAACTAAGTTATGAGAAGAGGTGGAAAAAATGGGGAGGGATCTGAGTGGAAGGGGTTTTTACAGCAACCTTATAGTAACTGATTCTTAAATACTCTCACTATTTTATAAACTAACTATATCAGAGTGGAATAATGTTGTATAAGTTTTATTTATAGTTTATATATCTTATGCAACATAGTGCATTCATAAACTAAAATTCCTCAAGAAAATTACATTTACCTTTAAACGATTGACTGTGGATCGAGTTTCAGCTCGACAAACCGAATTCATTCAATATAATAACACTATTCCTATCTATCAGGGGTAAGTAAAATTTTGCACCGTACATTAATATGATAAAAGCTATTAACTGACAAAAAAATCGTGTAATTCAAGCAGCTGGTTTCATAAATATCGTATGTGTGATGAATCATCTTCAATTTTGTCAGTCCAATTAGGGTTAATTTGGGAAACTGTGGATTAATGTGGGAAATCGTGGATTAATGTGGGAAATCGTGGATTAATGTGGGAAATGGTGGATTAATGTAGGAATTTTTTTTGAAACTTGAAAAGCTTAATTACTTTACAGTTTAAGGTTAGCTAGCTACAAACTATCATAATTTATTGTAACCTAAAAAGGTATAGAATCGAATAAAAATTAGTATAAAGCAAAGTACCTGATCAGGGTTTATAAACATAAAGTAATGTGCACAATTACATATGGTAAAGGGCCGTACACACGTAGGGCTTTTTAAGTCTTTCTACCAGACTTTTTGCTAAGCTCCTCCTACTTATTCCACGAGAATATAAGAAAAAACTATACAGTAATTATTTATTTTAGTTGGTATCCATGATACCTGCAGGTATCATGGATACCAACTAAAATCAATAATTATTATATCTTTTTTTCTTATATTCTCTTGGAAAAAGTCGAAGGAGCTTAGCGAAAATTCTGGTTGAAAGACTTAAAAATTCCTACGTGTGTACGGCCCTTTTAAGTTAATTTGCACAATTAAATGTCGTAAAAGTGTGAATTTCGCCTTATTAGAGGTAAAAAAATATCTATCATGGATATAACAATTTAGATCATAGAATAACAACAATTGCGACCTTTCTGTAGATCATGTTTTTAATTTCAACAATCACACATATTTTTTAGGCTGGGATCTTCCTGACATTTACAGATAATTGGAACTAAATTATTCAATGTTGTGATTAGATTATTGTAAAAAACCTGAGAGAAAAATTTAAATCGAGGATCAGAATGTGCAATCTTCCGGATATCGGATTACCACATCATCGATCATATAAGATAGAAGTATACAATGTGTCCGCAAAAATGTATCCACTGCCATCGTGTATATCTTGTAAGTAGTATATATAATTCATTAATTTTATATAATATGCATGTTATCGTGAAATGATGAATAATGTAGATTCAAGGCAGTGGATAATTTTTTTCTGGACTTATTTATAATAATAATATGTACCTCTCATTCTAATTGGTATACATAATACCTGTCTAAATGCCTGACGATTAATAAATTTGATAAATATTAAAAATTAATTTAATTTTGATTGATCTCAAAGATTATGTTTGAATATGTCTTGCCAATTAAATATTACTGACATTATTGTAAATATATAACAAATAGCATTCCAGAATACGGTCCTATAGTAGAACCTCTCTATCTAGAGTCCTGAGTAAGGAACTACCTTGTATAGTGGAAAAATTTCCTTAAGTCTGTCATAAAAATTGGCTATTACTTCAACAAAACTTCTGGCCAATCATAGCTGACTAAAGAAAATTTGTTCGCTATTTAGAACAGTTTCTTACTCAGGACTGTAGATTCACTGTTGATGAGCTCTACTGCATTTAATCTACCACTTATTATGTTGCAGTTCGTTCAAGTAGTTACACGGTGTCTATTCTTCATTAAAATTAATGCAGCCTCATAATTGAAGTGCTTTGAAACCTTAGAAAATAGACCACACACCTTTGAGAGAGGGAGGAACATGTTACATATTATGTTACATATTATGTTACATATTATGTTACATATTATGTTATATATTATGTTACATATTATGTTATATATTATGTAACACCTTCTATACTATAAAAAGAGCCGCGTCCCTCTGTCCGTGTGTCACACTTTAGTAAGATATGCATATTAAAAGGAAAAACAAATCACTTGTGGCACTATCATGACTACAGGCTACAATAATATTGACATTGATTATATAAAAAAAATTAAATTTATATTTTGAATTTTAAAAGATTTTTTTGTTTAATTAGAATATGTTTATCCTTAATACATACTTGCAATCGAATATATTTCATATTAATTAACAGGTAACGTACTAGTGAAAATTATTAATACTCATACACAGCGTCTGTTTGTCTGTTGATTGCCACGCTTTAAAATTTAAGCAACGTTATAATTTCATGATTAAAATAATGAACTGAAAATCCGAAAAACGAAAATCCGGTAAAACCAATAATCCGGAAACTAAAAATTTGGAAAACCTAAATTCCGTAAAACAAAAATCTAGTATTTGAATATTTAATTGGATATTTTAATTAGATAAGAAAATATATTTTATTTATTTTAAAACTTAAACTTGTGCCTTCCTTTTTTGTACTTAATCACCTTTCTCCAGATTGTCAATATTTTATAAAAGGAATAGTTATATGAATATTTAGTGTTTGAACTTACTTCATTGTCCGTTTTCTGACCATTTGCACGATGCCATTTTCACCACCCATTAATAAAATAGTTACTATATTTACAAAAATGAATAAAACTTAATGAAAATTTAACTGTGGATGGAAAAAAAAATTCAGTTAACAAAATGATACTTGTAAAAGAATTTACCTATAATAGCTGTGAAAATATATGAATTTAAAATTGGGTTAACATTTTTGTGTACCACCCTGTATAACATTTATTCCATTTAAATAATCATAGAATATTAAAATCAATTCCTTATATAATTCAATCCAAAATAATTAAATATCAGACGAAACGAGTTCACAGTATCAGTATTTATTTAATATACACAAATTTATCACCTGATAAGACTACATAATAACAAAATATCAATACCTTCAATCATTTTCCATATGCCTGTCATTCCTCTATCAAATGACAGCAAATCAACACGATACTGTTTTTATATCAAAGCTGCAAGTCGCAAAACACAGCAAACATAGGATATCCCATCTGCAATATTATTTGCTATTTATCAGCGCAATAAACATGGGATGTTGGATGGTAATAACGGCAGTTATCAGAGTATTCCATATAGAAAAGTAGTGATAAAAAGATATGTATTCTAGCTTATGCGTCCCTTCAAAATTGACAGTGTTTAAGAAATATAAGTTGTATGGAAATAGAGAAGAGTTCAATTTTGTAATATTTATTCCTGATCGGGTTTATTTGAATGTATTTAAAAATGAAATTACAGTTTTTTATTGAAACTATTTATTGAACTCAAATTGGAATAGTTTCATACCCGAACTATCAGCCGTTTGTGAACCGTATTATTAGGTTAGTGTGACGGACAGACAGAACCTTCTCTAATTACAGACATATTGCACAGCTATTCTACACTGACGGTGCGAATTTTTATATATCAATTGATGTATAACTATATTTTATATTTCTGTATCACAAAATCATAGAAGAATGAATTCATATCGTCAACTTTTAATTCTATTTCGCAATATAACAAAGTGTAAAATGAGTTCTACCATATCATGAGGTCTTAAAATAATACATTCATATCCAAAAGTCCCTAAAGGTCTTTATCGCATATCATTATTATAGACACTCTCTAACACATGTGTGGCCAAACTATCTTGACATTTGGTTATCTTTTTAAAAGTTGTTCCCTAGTGTCACTGCCTTCAATCAGACGATGTGTTTCTGAGAGATTGAGATGATAACTCTGACAGAGTCCCTACTCTCTATTTTCCTCTTTTCTATTATCCTGGTTGAATGGTCCTGGTCAGGATGATGTTCTAGTATTTGTATCAATTTATTTAATGATTCTATTAATACAATATACAGTATAACTCCTCAATAGTTGACTTGTCAATATTGAATGTAGAGTCCTGAGTGAGAGCACTACCCCGTACAGTGGACAAATTTTCTTTAGTCTGCTATAAATTGGCCATTAGTTTTCTATAACTAAGGGCCATTCATATGGCAGACTAAGGAAAATAAGGTTACTATACTCAAGACTCTACATTCACTATAGAGGAGTCCACTATAGAGGTGTTCTATTGAAATATGAAAAAGTACTGTGGTACTAGAAAATTCCTTCATTGAAAAAGTGTTTCTCTTTCTTCTTTCAATCTCTGGTAATTTTCTCTTCCAGTAACAGGCAATCTGCAATTCCTTTGACTAACAATAACAGAAAAAGTGGTTGATAATTAGCATAAGTAATTAGCCATGCCATTAATTCTAGTGTAATAATGAAGAAAAGTTGTAGGCAGGAAAACTTGGAATTATTGAAGGAAATTGTAATTATAATCATACTCAAAAGCATTGATTTCCTTGTTTTTTATTGCTCATTATATCGTTTTTCGCAATTATTAAAGTTATCTTCAAAGAATGATACTAGTATTTTTAATGTGCTTATGCATGTATTTGATGTAATTTTATTTACTTGGTGATTTAGAAATGGCATCACAGTTTTAGGTGATAATAAAATGCCTACTATAAGAGACACTATTTAATGTTTTGTTGCATATGAAAGATAATCTATTTTTTTAATAAATGAAAAATTCATTTTATTGCGTGAAACTCTATGAATTTTTGTGAACTGTGAAAAAATTGTGACTATAAAAAACTACTTCCAATAACTGTGAATATAAAAACTACTTGTAAAAACCTGTGAAGATAAAAACTACTTGTAAAAACCTGTGAAGATAAAAACTACTTGTAAAAACCTGTGAAATAAAAAATTACTTGTAAAAACCTGTGAAGATAAAAACTACTTGTAAAAAAACTGTTAAATAAAAACTACTTGTAAAAACCTGTGAAATAAAAAACTACTTGTAAAAACTTGTGAAATAAAAAATTACTTGTAAAAACCTGTGAAGATGAAAACTACTTGTAAAAACCTGTGAAATAAAAAACTACCTGAAAAAACCTGTGAAATAAAAAACTACTTGTAAAAACCTGTGAATATAAAAAACTACTTGTAAAAACCTGTGAAATGAAAAACTACTTGTAAAAACCTGTGAAATAAAAAACTACTTGTAAAAACCTGTGAAATAAAATACTACTTGTAAAAACCTGAGAAATAAAAAACTACTTGTAAAAACCTGTGAAATAAAAAACTACTTGTAAAAACCTATGAAATAAAAAACTACTTGTAAAAACCTGTAAAATAAAAAACTACTTGTAAAAACCTGTGAAATAAAAAACTACTTGTAAAAACCTGTGAAATAAAAAACTACTTGTAAAAACCTGTGAAATAAAAACTACTTGTAAAAACCTGTGAAACAAAAAACTACTTGTAAAAACCTGTGAAATAAAAAACTACTTGTAAAAACATGTGAAATAAAAAACTACTTGTAAAAACCTGTGAAATAAAAAACTACATGTAAAAACCTGTGAAATAAAAAACTACTTGTAAAAACCTGTGAAATAAAAAACTTCTTATAAAAACCTGTGAATATAAAAACTACTTGTATAAACCTGTGAAATAAAAAACTATATGTAAAAACCTGTGAAATAAAAAAAACTACTTGTAAAAACCTGTGAAATAAAAAACTACTTGTAAAAACCTGTGAAATAAAAAACTACTTGTAAAAACCTGTGAAGATAAAAACTACTTGTAAAAAACTGTTAAATAAAAACTACTTGTAAAAAAACTGTTAAATAAAAACTACTTGTAAAAAACTGTTAAATAAAAACTACTTGTTAAAACCTGTTAAATAAAAACTACTTGTAAAAACCTGTTAAATAAAAACTACTTGTAAAAAACTGTTAAATAAAAACTACTTGTAAAAACCTGTTAAATAAAAACTACTTGTAAAAACCTGTTCAATAAAAACTACTTGTTAAAAACCTGTTAAATAAAAACTACTTGTAAAAAACTGTTAAATAAAAACTACTTGTAAAAAACTGTGAAATAAAAAACTACTTGTAAAAACCTGTGAAATAAAAAACTACTTGTATAAACCTGTGAAATAAAAAACTACTTGTAAAAACCTGTGAAATAAAAAACTACTTGTAAAAACCTGTGAAATAAAAAACTACTTGTAAAAACCTGTGAAGATGAAAACTACTTGTAAAAACCTGTGCAATAAAAAACTACTTGTAAAAACCTGTGCAATAAAAAACTACTTGTAAAAACTTGTGAATATAAAAACTACTTGTAAAAACTTGTGAATATAAAAACTACTTGTAAAAACCTGTGAAATAAAAAACTACTTGTAAAAACCTGTGAAATAAAAAACTACTTGTAAAAACCTGTGAAATAAAAAACTACTTGTAAAAACCTGTGAAGATGAAAACTACTTGTAAAAACCTGTGAAATAAAAAACTACTTGTAAAAACCTGTGAAATAAAAAACTACTTGTAAAAACCTGTGAAATAAAAAATTACTTGTAAAAACCTGTGAATATAAAAACTACTTGTAAAAACCTGTGAAATAAAAAACTACTTGTAAAAACCTATGAAATAAAAAACTACTTGTAAAAACCTGTGAAATAAAAAACTACTTGTAAAAACCTGTGAAATAAAAAACTACTTGTAAAAACCTGTGAAATAAAATACTACTTATAAAAACCTGTGAAGATGAAAACTACTTGTAAAAACCTGTGAAATAAAAAACTACTTGTAAAAACCTGTGAAATAAAAAACTACTTGTAAAAACTTGTGAATACAAAAACTACTTGTAAAAACCTGTGAAATAAAAAACTACTTGTAAAAACCAGTGAAATAAAAAACTACTTGTAAAAACCTGTGAAGATGAAAACTACTTGTAAAAACCTGTGAAGATGAAAACTACTTGTAAAAACCTGTGAAATAAAAAACTACTTGTAAAAATCAGTGAAATAAAAAACTACTTGTAAAAACCTGTGAAATAAAAAACTACTTGTAAAAACCTGTGAATATAAAAACTACTTGTAAAAACCTGTGAAATAAAAAACTACTTGTAAAAACCTGTGAAGATAAAAACTACTTGTAAAAAACTGTTAAATAAAAACTACTTGTAAAAACCTGTTAAATAAAAACTACTTGTAAAAAACTGTTAAATAAAAACTACTTGTTAAAACCTGTGAAATAAAAAACTACTTGTAAAAACCTGTGAAGATGAAAACTACTTGTAAAAACCTGTGAAGATAAAAACTACTTGTAAAAAACTGTTAAATAAAAACTACTTGTAAAAAACTGTTAAATAAAAACTACTTGTAAAAAACTGTTAAATAAAAAACTACTTGTTAAAACCTGTGAAATAAAAAACTACTTGTAAAAACCTGTGAAGATGAAAACTACTTGTAAAAACCTGTGAAATAAAAAACTACTTGTAAAAACCTGTGAAATAAAAAACTACTTGTAAAAACTTGTGAATATAAAAACTACTTGTAAAAACCTGTGAAATAAAAAACTACTTGTAAAAACCTGTGAAATAAAAAACTACTTGTAAAAACCTGTGAAGATGAAAACTACTTGTAAAAACCTGTGAAGATGAAAACTACTTGTAAAAACCTGTGAAATAAAAAACTACTTGTAAAAATCAGTGAAATAAAAAACTACTTGTAAAAACCTGTGAAATAAAAAACTACTTGTAAAAACCTGTGAATATAAAAACTACTTGTAAAAACCTGTGAAATAAAAAACTACTTGTAAAAACCTGTGAAGATAAAAACTACTTGTAAAAAACTGTTAAATAAAAACTACTTGTAAAAACCTGTTAAAAAAAAACTACTTGTAAAAAACTGTTAAATAAAAACTACTTGTTAAAACCTGTGAAATAAAAAACTACTTGTAAAAACCTGTGAAGATGAAAACTACTTGTAAAAACCTGTGAAGATAAAAACTACTTGTAAAAAACTGTTAAATAAAAACTACTTGTAAAAAACTGTTAAATAAAAACTACTTGTAAAAAACTGTTAAATAAAAAACTACTTGTTAAAACCTGTGAAATAAAAAACTACTTGTAAAAACCTGTGAAGATGAAAACTACTTGTAAAAACCTGTGAAATAAAAACTACTTGTAAAAACCTGTGAAATAAAAAACTACTTGTAAAAACCTGTGAAATAAAAAACTACTTGTAAAAACCTGTGAAATAAAAAACTACTTGTAAAAACCTGTGAAATAAAAAACTACTTGTAAAAACCTGTGAAATAAAAAACTACTTGTAAAAACCTGTGAAATAAAAAATTACTTGTAAAAACCTGTGAATATAAAAACTACTTGTAAAAACCTGTGAAATAAAAAACTACTTGTAAAAACCTGTGAAATAAAAAACTACTTGTAAAAACCTGTGAAATAAAAAACTACTTGTAAAAACCTGTGAAATAAAAAACTACTTGTAAAAACCTGTGAAATAAAAAACTACTTGTAAAAACCTGTGAAGATGAAAACTACTTGTAAAAACCTGTGAAATAAAAAACTACTTGTAAAAACCTGTGAAATAAAAAACTACTTGTAAAAACTTGTGAATATAAAAACTACTTGTAAAAACCTGTGAAATAAAAAACTACTTGTAAAAACCTGTGAAATAAAAAACTACTTGTAAAAACCTGTGAAATAAAAAACTACTTGTAAAAACCTGTGAAGATGAAAACTACTTGTAAAAACCTGTGAAATAAAAAACTACTTGTAAAAACCTGTGAAATAAAAAACTACTTGTAAAAACCTGTGAAGATGAAAACTACTTGTAAAAACCTGTGAAATAAAAAATTACTTGTAAAAACCTGTGAATATAAAAACTACTTGTAAAAACCTGTGAAATAAAAAACTACTTGTAAAAACCTGTGAAATAAAAAATTACTTGTAAAAACCTGTGAATATAAAAACTACTTGTAAAAACCTGTGAAATAAAAAACTACTTGTAAAAACCTGTGAAATAAAAAACTACTTGTAAAAACCTGTGAAATAAAAAACTACTTGTAAAAACCTGTGAAATAAAAAACTACTTGTAAAAACCTGTGAAGATAAAAACTACTTGTAAAAAACTGTTAAATAAAAACTACTTGTAAAAACCTGTTAAATAAAAACTACTTGTAAAAAACTGTTAAATAAAAACTACTTGTTAATACCTGTGAAATAAAAAACTACTTGTAAAAACCTGTGAAGATGAAAACTACTTGTAAAAACCTGTGAAATAAAAACTACTTGTAAAAACCTGTGAAATAAAAAACTACTTGTAAAAACTTGTGAATATAAAAAACTACTTGTAAAAACCTGTGAAGATGAAAACTACTTGTAAAAACCTGTGAAATAAAAAACTACTTGTAAAAACCTGTGAAATAAAAAACTACTTGTAAAAACCTGTGGAATAAAAAACTACTTGTAAAAACCAGTGAAATAAAAAATTACTTGTAAAAACCTGTGAATATAAAAACTACTTGTAAAAACCTGTGAAATAAAAAACTACTTGTAAAAACCTGTGAAATAAAAAACTACTTGTAAAAACCTGTGAAATAAAAAACTACTTGTAAAAACCTGTGAAATAAAAAACTACTTGTAAAAACCTGTGAAATAAAAAACTACTTGTAAAAACCTGTGAATATAAAAACTACTTGTAAAAACCTGTGAAATAGAAAACTACTTGTAAAAACCTGTGAAATAAAAAATTACTTGTAAAAACCTGTGAAATAAAAAACTACTTGTAAAAACCTGAGAAATAAAAAACTACTTGTAAAAACCAGTGAAATAAAAAACTACTTGTAAAAACCTGTGAAGATAAAAACTACTTGTAAAAAACTGTTAAATAAAAACTACTTGTAAAAACCTGTTAAATAAAAACTACTTGTAAAAAACTGTTAAATAAAAACTACTTGTTAAAACCTGTTAAATAAAAACTACTTGTTAAAAACTGTTAAATAAAAACTACTTGTAAAAAACTGTGAAATAAAAAACTACTTGTAAAAACCTGAAATAAAAAACTACTTGTAAAAACCTGTGAAATAAAAATCTACTTGTAAAAACCTGTGAAGATGAAAACTACTTGTAAAAACCTGTGAAATAAAAAACTACTTGTAAAAACCTGTGAAGATAAAAACTACTTGTAAAAAACTGTTAAATAAAAAACTACTTGTAAAAACCTGTGAAGATGAAAACTACTTGTAAAAACCTGTGAAATAAAAAACTACTTGTAAAAACCTGTGAAATAAAAAACTACTTGTAAAAACCTGTGAAATAAAAAATTACTTGTAAAAACCTGTGAATATAAAAACTACTTGTAAAAACCTGTGAAATAAAAAACTACTTGTAAAAACCTATGAAATAAAAAACTACTTGTAAAAACCTGTGAAATAAAAAACTACTTGTAAAAACCTGTGAAATAAAAAACTACTTGTAAAAACCTGTGAAATAAAATACTACTTATAAAAACCTGTGAAGATGAAAACTACTTGTAAAAACCTGTGAAATAAAAAACTACTTGTAAAAACCTGTGAAATAAAAAACTACTTGTAAAAACTTGTGAATACAAAAACTACTTGTAAAAACCTGTGAAATAAAAAACTACTTGTAAAAACCAGTGAAATAAAAAACTACTTGTAAAAACCTGTGAAGATGAAAACTACTTGTAAAAACCTGTGAAGATGAAAACTACTTGTAAAAACCTGTGAAATAAAAAACTACTTGTAAAAATCAGTGAAATAAAAAACTACTTGTAAAAACCTGTGAAATAAAAAACTACTTGTAAAAACCTGTGAATATAAAAACTACTTGTAAAAACCTGTGAAATAAAAAACTACTTGTAAAAACCTGTGAAGATAAAAACTACTTGTAAAAAACTGTTAAATAAAAACTACTTGTAAAAACCTGTTAAATAAAAACTACTTGTAAAAAACTGTTAAATAAAAACTACTTGTTAAAACCTGTGAAATAAAAAACTACTTGTAAAAACCTGTGAAGATGAAAACTACTTGTAAAAACCTGTGAAGATAAAAACTACTTGTAAAAAACTGTTAAATAAAAACTACTTGTAAAAAACTGTTAAATAAAAACTACTTGTAAAAAACTGTTAAATAAAAAACTACTTGTTAAAACCTGTGAAATAAAAAACTACTTGTAAAAACCTGTGAAGATGAAAACTACTTGTAAAAACCTGTGAAATAAAAAACTACTTGTAAAAACCTGTGAAATAAAAAACTACTTGTAAAAACTTGTGAATATAAAAACTACTTGTAAAAACCTGTGAAATAAAAAACTACTTGTAAAAACCTGTGAAATAAAAAACTACTTGTAAAAACCTGTGAAGATGAAAACTACTTGTAAAAACCTGTGAAGATGAAAACTACTTGTAAAAACCTGTGAAATAAAAAACTACTTGTAAAAATCAGTGAAATAAAAAACTACTTGTAAAAACCTGTGAAATAAAAAACTACTTGTAAAAACCTGTGAATATAAAAACTACTTGTAAAAACCTGTGAAATAAAAAACTACTTGTAAAAACCTGTGAAGATAAAAACTACTTGTAAAAAACTGTTAAATAAAAACTACTTGTAAAAACCTGTTAAAAAAAAACTACTTGTAAAAAACTGTTAAATAAAAACTACTTGTTAAAACCTGTGAAATAAAAAACTACTTGTAAAAACCTGTGAAGATGAAAACTACTTGTAAAAACCTGTGAAGATAAAAACTACTTGTAAAAAACTGTTAAATAAAAACTACTTGTAAAAAACTGTTAAATAAAAACTACTTGTAAAAAACTGTTAAATAAAAAACTACTTGTTAAAACCTGTGAAATAAAAAACTACTTGTAAAAACCTGTGAAGATGAAAACTACTTGTAAAAACCTGTGAAATAAAAACTACTTGTAAAAACCTGTGAAATAAAAAACTACTTGTAAAAACCTGTGAAATAAAAAACTACTTGTAAAAACCTGTGAAATAAAAAACTACTTGTAAAAACCTGTGAAATAAAAAACTACTTGTAAAAACCTGTGAAATAAAAAACTACTTGTAAAAACCTGTGAAATAAAAAATTACTTGTAAAAACCTGTGAATATAAAAACTACTTGTAAAAACCTGTGAAATAAAAAACTACTTGTAAAAACCTGTGAAATAAAAAACTACTTGTAAAAACCTGTGAAATAAAAAACTACTTGTAAAAACCTGTGAAATAAAAAACTACTTGTAAAAACCTGTGAAATAAAAAACTACTTGTAAAAACCTGTGAAGATGAAAACTACTTGTAAAAACCTGTGAAATAAAAAACTACTTGTAAAAACCTGTGAAATAAAAAACTACTTGTAAAAACTTGTGAATATAAAAACTACTTGTAAAAACCTGTGAAATAAAAAACTACTTGTAAAAACCTGTGAAATAAAAAACTACTTGTAAAAACCTGTGAAATAAAAAACTACTTGTAAAAACCTGTGAAGATGAAAACTACTTGTAAAAACCTGTGAAATAAAAAACTACTTGTAAAAACCTGTGAAATAAAAAACTACTTGTAAAAACCTGTGAAGATGAAAACTACTTGTAAAAACCTGTGAAATAAAAAATTACTTGTAAAAACCTGTGAATATAAAAACTACTTGTAAAAACCTGTGAAATAAAAAACTACTTGTAAAAACCTGTGAAATAAAAAATTACTTGTAAAAACCTGTGAATATAAAAACTACTTGTAAAAACCTGTGAAATAAAAAACTACTTGTAAAAACCTGTGAAATAAAAAACTACTTGTAAAAACCTGTGAAATAAAAAACTACTTGTAAAAACCTGTGAAATAAAAAACTACTTGTAAAAACCTGTGAAGATAAAAACTACTTGTAAAAAACTGTTAAATAAAAACTACTTGTAAAAACCTGTTAAATAAAAACTACTTGTAAAAAACTGTTAAATAAAAACTACTTGTTAATACCTGTGAAATAAAAAACTACTTGTAAAAACCTGTGAAGATGAAAACTACTTGTAAAAACCTGTGAAATAAAAACTACTTGTAAAAACCTGTGAAATAAAAAACTACTTGTAAAAACTTGTGAATATAAAAAACTACTTGTAAAAACCTGTGAAGATGAAAACTACTTGTAAAAACCTGTGAAATAAAAAACTACTTGTAAAAACCTGTGAAATAAAAAACTACTTGTAAAAACCTGTGGAATAAAAAACTACTTGTAAAAACCAGTGAAATAAAAAATTACTTGTAAAAACCTGTGAATATAAAAACTACTTGTAAAAACCTGTGAAATAAAAAACTACTTGTAAAAACCTGTGAAATAAAAAACTACTTGTAAAAACCTGTGAAATAAAAAACTACTTGTAAAAACCTGTGAAATAAAAAACTACTTGTAAAAACCTGTGAAATAAAAAACTACTTGTAAAAACCTGTGAATATAAAAACTACTTGTAAAAACCTGTGAAATAGAAAACTACTTGTAAAAACCTGTGAAATAAAAAACTACTTGTAAAAACTTGTGAATACAAAAATTACTTGTAAAAACCTGTGAAATAAAAAACTACTTGTAAAAACCTGAGAAATAAAAAACTACTTGTAAAAACCAGTGAAATAAAAAACTACTTGTAAAAACCTGTGAAGATAAAAACTACTTGTAAAAAACTGTTAAATAAAAACTACTTGTAAAAACCTGTTAAATAAAAACTACTTGTAAAAAACTGTTAAATAAAAACTACTTGTTAAAACCTGTTAAATAAAAACTACTTGTTAAAAACTGTTAAATAAAAACTACTTGTAAAAAACTGTGAAATAAAAAACTACTTGTAAAAACCTGAAATAAAAAACTACTTGTAAAAACCTGTGAAATAAAAATCTACTTGTAAAAACCTGTGAAGATGAAAACTACTTGTAAAAACCTGTGAAATAAAAAACTACTTGTAAAAACCTGTGAAGATAAAAACTACTTGTAAAAAACTGTTAAATAAAAACTACTTGTAAAAACCTGTTAAATAAAAACTACTTGTAAAAAACTGTTAAATAAAAACTACTTGTTAAAACCTGTGAAATAAAAAACTACTTGTAAAAACCTGTGAAGATGAAAACTACTTGTAAAAACCTGTGAAGATAAAAACTACTTGTAAAAAACTGTTAAATAAAAACTACTTGTAAAAAACTGTTAAATAAAAACTACTTGTAAAAAACTGTTAAATAAAAAACTACTTGTTAAAACCTGTGAAATAAAAAACTACTTGTAAAAACCTGTGAAGATGAAAACTACTTGTAAAAACCTGTGAAATAAAAACTACTTGTAAAAACCTGTGAAATAAAAAACTACTTGTAAAAACCTGTGAAATAAAAAACTACTTGTAAAAACCTGTGAAATAAAAAACTACTTGTAAAAACCTGTGAAATAAAAAACTACTTGTAAAAACCTGTGAAGATGAAAACTACTTGTAAAAACCTGTGAAATAAAAAACTACTTGTAAAAACTTGTGAATATAAAAACTACTTGTAAAAATCTGTGAAATAAAAAACTACTTGTAAAAACCTGTGAAATAAAAAACTACTTGTAAAAACCTGTGAAATAAAAAACTACTTGTAAAAACCTGTGAAGATGAAAACTACTTGTAAAAACCTGTGAAATAAAAAACTACTTGTAAAAACCTGTGAAATAAAAAACTACTTGTAAAAACCTGTGAAATAAAAAACTACTTGTAAAAACCTGTGAAATAAAAAATTACTTGTAAAAACCTGTGAATATAAAAACTACTTGTAAAAACCTGTGAAATAAAAAACTACTTGTAAAAACCTGTGAAATAAAAAACTACTTGTAAAAACCTGTGAAATAAAAAACTACTTGTAAAAACCTGTGAAATAAAAAACTACTTGTAAAAACCTGTGAAATAAAAAACTACTTGTAAAAACCTGTGAAGATGAAAACTACTTGTAAAAACCTGTGAAATAAAAAACTACTTGTAAAAACCTGTGAAATAAAAAACTACTTGTAAAAACTTGTGAATATAAAAACTACTTGTAAAAACCTGTGAAATAAAAAACTACTTGTAAAAACCTGTGAAATAAAAAACTACTTGTAAAAACCTGTGAAATAAAAAACTACTTGTAAAAACCTGTGAAGATGAAAACTACTTGTAAAAACCTGTGAAATAAAAAACTACTTGTAAAAACCTGTGAAATAAAAAACTACTTGTAAAAACCTGTGAAGATGAAAACTACTTGTAAAAACCTGTGAAATAAAAAATTACTTGTAAAAACCTGTGAATATAAAAACTACTTGTAAAAACCTGTGAAATAAAAAACTACTTGTAAAAACCTGTGAAATAAAAAATTACTTGTAAAAACCTGTGAATATAAAAACTACTTGTAAAAACCTGTGAAATAAAAAACTACTTGTAAAAACCTGTGAAATAAAAAACTACTTGTAAAAACCTGTGAAATAAAAAACTACTTGTAAAAACCTGTGAAATAAAAGACTACTTGTAAAAACCTGTGAAGATAAAAACTACTTGTAAAAAACTGTTAAATAAAAACTACTTGTAAAAACCTGTTAAATAAAAACTACTTGTAAAAAACTGTTAAATAAAAACTACTTGTTAATACCTGTGAAATAAAAAACTACTTGTAAAAACCTGTGAAGATGAAAACTACTTGTAAAAACCTGTGAAATAAAAACTACTTGTAAAAACCTGTGAAATAAAAAACTACTTGTAAAAACTTGTGAATATAAAAAACTACTTGTAAAAACCTGTGAAGATGAAAACTACTTGTAAAAACCTGTGAAATAAAAAACTACTTGTAAAAACCTGTGAAATAAAAAACTACTTGTAAAAACCTGTGGAATAAAAAACTACTTGTAAAAACCAGTGAAATAAAAAATTACTTGTAAAAACCTGTGAATATAAAAACTACTTGTAAAAACCTGTGAAATAAAAAACTACTTGTAAAAACCTGTGAAATAAAAAACTACTTGTAAAAACCTGTGAAATAAAAAACTACTTGTAAAAACCTGTGAAATAAAAAACTACTTGTAAAAACCTGTGAAATAAAAAACTACTTGTAAAAACCTGTGAATATAAAAACTACTTGTAAAAACCTGTGAAATAGAAAACTACTTGTAAAAACCTGTGAAATAAAAAATTACTTGTAAAAACCTGTGAAATAAAAAACTACTTGTAAAAACCTGAGAAATAAAAAACTACTTGTAAAAACCAGTGAAATAAAAAACTACTTGTAAAAACCTGTGAAGATAAAAACTACTTGTAAAAAACTGTTAAATAAAAACTACTTGTAAAAACCTGTTAAATAAAAACTACTTGTAAAAAACTGTTAAATAAAAACTACTTGTTAAAACCTGTTAAATAAAAACTACTTGTTAAAAACTGTTAAATAAAAACTACTTGTAAAAAACTGTGAAATAAAAAACTACTTGTAAAAACCTGAAATAAAAAACTACTTGTAAAAACCTGTGAAATAAAAATCTACTTGTAAAAACCTGTGAAGATGAAAACTACTTGTAAAAACCTGTGAAATAAAAAACTACTTGTAAAAACCTGTGAAATAAAAAACTACTTGTAAAAACCTGTGAAATAAAAACTACTTGTAAAAACCTGTGAAACAAAAAACTACTTGTAAAAACCTGTGAAATAAAAAACTACTTGTAAAAACATGTGAAATAAAAAACTACTTGTAAAAACCTGTGAAATAAAAAACTTCTTATAGAAACCTGTGAATATAAAAACTACTTGTAAAAACCTGTGAAATAAAAAACTACTTGTGAAAACCTGTGAAATAAAAAAAACTACTTGTAAAAACCTGTGAAATAAAAAACTACTTGTAAAAACCTGTGAAATAAAAAACTACTTGTAAAAACCTGTGAAGATAAAAACTACTTGTAAAAAACTGTTAAATAAAAACTACTTGTAAAAAAACTGTTAAATAAAAACTACTTGTAAAAAACTGTTAAATAAAAACTACTTGTTAAAACCTGTTAAATAAAAACTACTTGTAGAAAACTGTTAAATAAAAACTACTTGTAAAAAACTGTTAAATAAAAACTACTTGTAAAAACCTGTTAAAAAAACTACTTGTAAAAAATTGTTAAATAAAAACTACTTGTAAAAACCTGTTAAATAAAAACTACTTGTAAAAAACTGTTAAATAAAAACTACTTGTAAAAATCTGTTAAATAAAAACTACTTATAAAAAACCGGTTAAATAAAAACTACTTGTTAAAACCTGTGAAATAAAAAACTACTTGTTAAATCCTGTTAAATAAAAACTACTTGTAAAAACCTGTTAAATAAAAACTACTTGTTAAAAACCTGTTAAATAAAAACTACTTGTAAAAACCTGTGAAGATGAAAACTACTTGTAAAAACCTGTGAAATAAAAAACTACTTGTAAAAACCTGTGAAATAAAAAACTACTTGTAAAAACCTGTGAAGATGAAAACTACTTGTAATAACCTGTGAAATAAAAAACTACTTGTAAAAACCTGTGAAATAAAAAACTACTTGTAAAAACCTGTGAAGATGAAAACTACTTGTAAAAACCTGTGAAATAAAAAACTACTTGTAAAAACCTGTGAAATAAAGAACTACTTGTAAAAACCTGTGAAGATGAAAACTACTTGTAAAAACCTGTGAAATAAAAAACTACTTGTAAGAACCTGTGAAATAAAAAACTACTTGTAAAAACCTGTGAAATAAAAAACTACTTGTAAAAACCTGTGAAATAAAAAACTACTTGTAAAAACCTGTGAAATAAAAAACTACTTGTAAAAACCTGTGAAATAAAAAACTACTTGTAAAAACCTGTGAAGATGAAAACTACTTGTAAAAACCTGTGAAATAAAAAACTACTTGTAAAAACCTGTGAAATAAAAAACTACTTGTAAAAACCTGTGAAATAAAAAATTACTTGTAAAAACCTGTGAATATAAAAAGTACTTGTAAAAACCTGTGAAATAAAAAACTACTTGTAAAAACCTGTGAAATAAAAAACTACTTGTAAAAACCTGTGAAATAAAAAACTACTTGTAAAAACCTGTGAAATAGAAAACTACTTGTAAAAACCTGTGAATATAAAAACTACTTGTAAAAACCTGTGAAATAGAAAACTACTTGTAAAAACCTGTGAAATAAAAAATTACTTGTAAAAACCTGTGAAATAAAAATCTACTTGTAAAAACCTGTGAAATAAAAAACTACTTGTAAAAACCTGTGAAGATGAAAACTACTTGTAAAAACCTGTGAAATAAAAAACTACTTGTAAAAACCTGTGAAATAAAAAACTACTTGTAAGAACCTGTGAAGATGAAAACTACTTGTAAAAACCTGTGAAATAAAAACTACTTATAAAACCTGCGAAGATAAAAATACTTGTAAAAACCTGTGAAATAAAAAACTACTTGTAAAAACCTGTGAAATAAAAAACTACTTGTAAAAACCTGTGAAGATGAAAACTACTTGTAAAAACCTGTGAAATAAAAAACTACTTGTAAGAAGCTGTGAAATAAAAACTACTTGTAAAAACCTGTGAAATAAAAAACTTCTTACAGAAACCTGTGAATATAAAAACTACTTGTAAAAACCTGTGAAATAAAAAACTACTTGTGAAAACCTGTGAAATAAAAAAAACTACTTGTAAAAACCTGTGAAATAAAAAACTACTTGTAAAAACCTGTGAAATAAAAAACTACTTGTAAAAACCTGTGAAGATAAAAACTACTTGTAAAAAACTGTTAAATAAAAACTACTTGTAAAAAAACTGTTAAATAAAAACTACTTGTAAAAAACTGTTAAATAAAAACTACTTGTTAAAACCTGTTAAATAAAAACTACTTGTAGAAAACTGTTAAATAAAAACTACTTGTAAAAAACTGTTAAATAAAAACTACTTGTAAAAACCTGTTAAAAAAACTACTTGTAAAAAATTGTTAAATAAAAACTACTTGTAAAAACCTGTTAAATAAAAACTACTTGTAAAAAACTGTTAAATAAAAACTACTTGTAAAAATCTGTTAAATAAAAACTACTTATAAAAACCTGTTAAATAAAAACTACTTGTTAAAACCTGTGAAATAAAAAACTACTTGTTAAATCCTGTTAAATAAAAACTACTTGTAAAAACCTGTGAAATAAAAAACTACTTGTAAAAACCTGTGAATATAAAAACTACTTGTAAAAACCTGTGAAATAGAAAACTACTTGTAAAAACCTGTGAAATAAAAAATTACTTGTAAAAACCTGTGAAATAAAAATCTACTTGTAAAAACCTGTGAAATAAAAAACTACTTGTAAGAACCTGTGAAGATGAAAACTACTTGTAAAAACCTGTGAAATAAAAAACTACTTGTAAAAACCTGTGAAATAAAAAACTACTTGTAAGAACCTGTGAAGATGAAAACTACTTGTAAAAACCTGTGAAATAAAAACTACTTATAAAACCTGCGAAGATAAAAATACTTGTAAAAACCTGTGAAATAAAAAACTACTTGTAAAAACCTGTGAAATAAAAAACTACTTGTAAAAACCTGTGAAGATGAAAACTACTTGTAAAAACCTGTGAAATAAAAAACTACTTGTAAGAAGCTGTGAAATAAAAACTACTTGTAAAAACCTGTGAAATAAAAAACTTCTTATAGAAACCTGTGAATATAAAAACTACTTGTAAAAACCTGTGAAATAAAAAACTACTTGTGAAAACCTGTGAAATAAAAAAAACTACTTGTAAAAACCTGTGAAATAAAAAACTACTTGTAAAAACCTGTGAAATAAAAAACTACTTGTTAAAACCTGTTAAATAAAAACTACTTGTAGAAAACTGTTAAATAAAAACTACTTGTAAAAAACTGTTAAATAAAAACTACTTGTAAAAACCTGTTAAAAAAACTACTTGTAAAAAATTGTTAAATAAAAACTACTTGTAAAAACCTGTTAAATAAAAACTACTTGTAAAAAACTGTTAAATAAAAACTACTTGTAAAAATCTGTTAAATAAAAACTACTTATAAAAACCTGTTAAATAAAAACTACTTGTTAAAACCTGTGAAATAAAAAACTACTTGTTAAATCCTGTTAAATAAAAACTACTTGTAAAAACCTGTTAAATAAAAACTACTTGTTAAAAACCTGTTAAATAAAAACTACTTGTAAAAACCTGTGAAGATGAAAACTACTTGTAAAAACCTGTGAAATAAAAAACTACTTGTAAAAACCTGTGAAATAAAAAACTACTTGTAAAAACCTGTGAAGATGAAAACTACTTGTAATAACCTGTGAAATAAAAAACTACTTGTAAAAACCTGTGAAATAAAAAACTACTTGTAAAAACCTGTGAAGATGAAAACTACTTGTAAAAACCTGTGAAATAAAAAACTACTTGTAAAAACCTGTGAAATAAAGAACTACTTGTAAAAACCTGTGAAGATGAAAACTACTTGTAAAAACCTGTGAAATAAAAAACTACTTGTAAGAACCTGTGAAATAAAAAACTACTTGTAAAAACCTGTGAAATAAAAAACTACTTGTAAAAACCTGTGAAATAAAAAACTACTTGTAAAAACCTGTGAAATAAAAAACTACTTGTAAAAACCTGTGAAATAAAAAACTACTTGTAAAAACCTGTGAAGATGAAAACTACTTGTAAAAACCTGTGAAATAAAAAACTACTTGTAAAAACCTGTGAAATAAAAAACTACTTGTAAAAACCTGTGAAATAAAAAAATTACTTGTAAAAACCTGTGAATATAAAAAGTACTTGTAAAAACCTGTGAAATAAAAAACTACTTGTACAAACCTGTGAAATAAAAAACTACTTGTAAAAACCTGTGAAATAAAAAACTACTTGTAAAAACCTGTGAAATAAAAAACTACTTGTAAAAACCTGTGAATATAAAAACTACTTGTAAAAACCTGTGAAATAGAAAACTACTTGTAAAAACCTGTGAAATAAAAAATTACTTGTAAAAACCTGTGAAATAAAAATCTACTTGTAAAAACCTGTGAAATAAAAAACTACTTGTAAGAACCTGTGAAGATGAAAACTACTTGTAAAAACCTGTGAAATAAAAAACTACTTGTAAAAACCTGTGAAATAAAAAACTACTTGTAAGAACCTGTGAAGATGAAAACTACTTGTAAAAACCTGTGAAATAAAAACTACTTATAAAACCTGCGAAGATAAAAATACTTGTAAAAACCTGTGAAATAAAAAACTACTTGTAAAAACCTGTGAAATAAAAAACTACTTGTAAAAACCTGTGAAGATGAAAACTACTTGTAAAAACCTGTGAAATAAAAAACTACTTGTAAGAAGCTGTGAAATAAAAACTACTTGTAAAAACCTGTGAAATAAAAAACTACTTGTAAAAACCTGTGAAGATGAAAACTACTTGTAAAAACCTGTGAAATAAAAAACTACTTGTAAGAACCCAAGCAACCAGGCCACATTGTGCCAATATGGGTACAAGATGGTTAGATAGGCAAGAGATGGCAGACTGAAAAGCAACCTAGAAATTACATGGAGATAATGTGGTTTTCATTCTCATGGAATGTTACCTTGAGAGAAGGTTGGTTCAATATGGCGAATCCGTCACACGGAATTGTCATATTGGCCCAACCTGATTACTATAGAACGTATCAACATTAAATGGCTGAAACTGATTAACATATTGGCAACATCTTGGGCAAAGATGGTTTCAACATAACAGCCCATGCTGTCACCATGTTGGCCCATTTTGCAAATAACCACACAGTACCAATACGATTTGTACACCTAGTGCCAACACGGGTCCCATTGACTTGTGTTGCTTGGGAAGCTGTGAAATAAATAACTATTTGTAAAAACTGTGAAATAAACAACTACTTGTAAAAAACTGTGAAATAAAAAACTCTTACGTTCTCACACAGCTCATGGACACGTTCAAACACGGAGAGCTCATGAATGCTTTCTCACACAGGGAGCTCTTGGACGCGTTCTCACACGGAGAGCCGAGTTCTCACACGGAGAGCTCATGGACGCGTTCTCACACAGGGAGCTCTTGGACGCGTTCTCACACGGAGAGCCGAGTTCTCACACGGAGAGCTCATGGACGCGTTCTCACGCAGGGAGCTCATGGACGCGTTCTCACACAGAAAGCTCATTGACTCGCTCTTACACATGGAGCTCTTGGACGCGTTCGCACACTGAGAGCTCATGGATTCGGTCTCAGGATAAGAGGCAGAGCAATGCACGTCATGGTGATGTTATAGAGGAGATGTTTCGCTTCCTCCCCTATCCAATATATCGCGAATATTGTCTTCACGGCGCGACACTAACGCCCTCTGTGTTTACCAAACTCAATGAGTAGCAGAATATGCAGCGCCATCTACTGCCATATATTATCAGCTAAATAAACTACTATTGATCAAATATATAATATTAACTATTGCAGAATATGCAGTGCGATCTATTATCAGATAAATAAACTGCTGTCGATCTAATATATTTAATATTAACTACCAAGTGAAATAATGATACATCAGAATCTATATCTAAACTTTATTTCAGTCTCTATCTAATTCAATGTAGCTTTTTTAAATATTTTAATATGTTAATTTAGATATCTCTCTCTTGTATCTCTCTTCTTCTGATACGATTATTTCTTCAACCATAATTCACCTGAGGAATAAAGACAGAATGATAATATGCGAAACCTTCAAAATATTCCTTCACCTCTTTGATTATCTTTCCTCTGCCACAACAGTTTACAGAATAAATATATATAACTATTGAGTCTATATACCATGCGATACTCATAAAATATCTCGCGAAATTCATGCCTTCAAAAATATGCCCCAAAAGTATAGAGTAAATATAAGGGCTTCAAAAACAAACTCTTTTTCTATATTTACTCCCCTGTTTTCACTGAACTTGAGTCAACTTTTCCATTTATTTTTTACTGAAAAATTCTATATGGACCGTGCCATGACTTTGGTACATTTTAATTAAATATTACAGCAGAGGGATACAGTAAAAGAGATATGTTGAAGATTGCTTTGAAGTCTTAAGTCAATGTTTGGCCACCAGAGGGCTCTGTAAACACACATTGCAATGGTGAAACATAGCGTCATGTCTGGGACTTAATTTCTAGCATACTTGAAACACAATGCACTCAGTCGACTAAATTAACTTGGGAAAGTAAGAACAATGAAATGGGTGGAGAATATAAAGCTAGTTAATTAAATCAATTCGTGAAAATATATATCTTGTGAACATTTGTTAATTAGTAGAATTATCATAGTGTTTGCAGGGATTAATGAATATTAATTAATGTTTTTAGCAATTTTTACATTTGAAAGAATGTATTTACGAAATGGAGGTCTGATGGAAATTTGAATATTTTAGTATAATTAGGATATGGAATATACGCTGGATACTTCTTAGTGCAAAATTATACAAATATTGTAACAATATTGGTCTAATTGTACCAATATTGGTGCAACGTTGGCTTAAAAACATAGCAAAAATCTTTCACAATTAGGTATCAGAATTAAAGATGTATGAGTTCATGTCGATGCTTAACGTTAAATACGTATTATTTTCTTTCCACTATCATATACACTTCATTAAAATATATAATACCGGTTTTAGTTGATGATCATTAGGTATGTAGAATTTGATATAATAAACGTTATTTCATATTCCATATTTGTTTTTCGAGGAAAAATTTCGAGGGCCAATAATTAGAACCAATTAAGATAACAATTCTAATTTTGATGAAAAAATATTTTCTCTCAAAAATATTAAAATTAAATATTGAAACACTGTTATGGTTAGTTACGAATTATGGGTCAGTACTGTATCTTCGGTCATATAAGAAAATACAATATAAAAATTGTTATTATTACACAGTGCTATCAATACTTCTGTACATCCAGGTCTGTAGAAGTATTAGATAGCACTGTGTAACAATTTTTATATTGTTTTTTTTTCTGATATGACCAAAGATGTAGTACTGACCGATAATTTGTAACTAACCCTAGCCATTATTTTCTCCAGTGATGACTATATATACTCCACACACAACACAACAAAACCGCGTTGACGGAATCAAGTGACAGTAATGAAATGATTATTTAATCTCTCGTTGTTTGTGCAAGATTTAAGAACGGGGCAGAGTAACCTAATTGATTAAATAGCTTAGAAACTAATCTAGTTTCATTGGCAGTATTCCAGAACAATACAATCTGCCCACGGTAATTCTAGATATGAATAACAAGATAGAATAAATAATAATCAACAAACCATCTAAATTATATAGATTATTTTAACTTACTTGCAATTCGATAAGGTAATTATTTATGAGTTGATTTATACTTTTGATCATATATTGTGTAATCGTTGTATGAATATTGAAAATTAATATGTATAAATAAAGTCTACGGTAAGTGATAAGAATATTTCAGTTACTCTTACTGTACGTACAGAGTAAAAATAAAGTCTAGGGTAAGTGATAAAAATATTTCAGTTACTCTTACGGTACTTACAGAGTAAATTTAAAGTCTAGGGTAAGTGATAAGAATATTTCAGTTACTCTTACCGTACGTACAGAGTAAAAATAAAGTCTAGGGTAAGTGATAAGAATATTTCAGTTACTCTTACCGTACTTACTGAGTAAATATAAAGTCTAGGGTAAGTGATAAGAATATTTCAGTTACTCTTACCGTACTTACTGAGTAAATATAAAGTCTAGGGTAAGTGATAAGAATATTTCAGTTACTCTTACCGTACTTACTGAGTAAATATAAAGTCTAGGGTAAGTGATAAGAATATTTCAGTTACTCTTACCGAACTTACTGAGTAAATATAAAGTCTACGGTAAGTGATAAGAATATTTAAAACACTTCTTTCAAAGTCCAATATGATCACTTGTATTTATCGCATTCTCCTACAGAGCCATAATTTAAGTGACTGATGAAGCCATAATTTAAGTGACTGATGAAGCCATAATTTAAGTGACTGGTGAAGCCATAATTTAAGTGACTGGTGAAGCCATAATTTAAGTGACTGATGAAGCCATAATTTATGTGAAGATAAGCCAGTGCTGTGTTTGTGATACTCTGGAGAGACATAAATTATCACCATCTTGGCAATGGGCATCCATCCAGTCTTCAGTTACCTCCGAATTAGTAGCTAGAGTTATTGATTGCACCCGGGGGAAGTAAGTGTTAGAACCTGGGGGAAGGGAGTGTTAGAACGCGGGGAAGTGACTGTTTAAAACCGAAGGAATTTGTTCACCCTGAGTCAACAATTGATTGAATTTAATATCCTAATATTCGTTTTCAACTTTCAACAATTATTATTCAGCTCAATTTGGCGAAAATATAAATTTAAATACAAAATTCGATAAAAACCGAAATTTCTCAGCAATTTATTTACCACAGTCAGTTTTTTCATCTTCCCCACCAAGAATTTCAATGACTTTTACTCAACCTGATGTAGCAACCCCCCACTTCCACCCCTATATATTTAAGACCATAACCCTCCCCCATCTGGCTCCCCACCCCCCCTCTTCGATCTCCCACACCAAATATTTCGTAGTTTGTGTAAGAATAAATTGCATCACTGCGTGGTCCAGTTAAATTGTTTGGAATTTCTTTTCGTGACCAGAGTTTGAAATTTACTTCATTTGGTGCAGACTTGTGAATTATTGAAGATAAGGATTGAAATATCTACACACATTGGATGTGTTGAGGTAAATTAAAATGTGTTTTAAATAACTATTAATTTAAACACAATTAAATAATATCATGTGAAAGAATATTTTAAATATATAAAAAACTTAAAAGAAAGATTGTTTCGTAAATGCATTAATTATCAGTTAGTTATATTAATTTTTAATGTTTTCTGTAAGAAGAGGGTATTTATACTTGCAAATAAATTGATAATTTTCTTCGATTGATTACAATTTCCATTCAGATTATGTCAAAAAATTAAGTACGCATGATAAAAATTTTGTACATATTAAATAAACGGATACATCTATAATAAATTGTTGTAGATCAACGAAACTGTATTTCCTATTATCGTATTTGAAAAATGATAACCCTAATCCTTTTTGCTTCTTCTTTCACCTTCATTAAGAAAAATTATAACACAGTATTCAGTTCTCTGTAATAAAATAAATACTAAGACGAATTTTGAAATCATAATCTAGGAAGAAATGTTTTTCGAGCTAACATTTTCCATATATTGGGGCAATGTTGCAACAATATTGGGGAAATGTTGTAACAATATTGAGGCAATGTTGCAACAATATTGGGGCATTGTTGTAACAATATTGGTGCATTGTTGTAACAATATTGGGACAATATTATCACAATATTGGGGCAATGTTGCAACAATATTGGGGCAATGTTGTAACAATATTGGGGAAATGTTGTAACAATATTGAGGCAATGTTGCAACAATATTGGGGCATTGTTGTAACAATATTGGTGCATTGTTGTAACAATATTGGGACAATATTATCACAATATTGGGGCAATGTTGCAACAATATTGGGTCAATGTAGTAACAATATTGGGGCAATGTTGTAACAATATATTGAAACAATCTTGTAACAATACAGGAGCAATGTTGTAACAATATTGGAGCTATGTTGTAACAATATTGGGACAATTTTGCAACTATATTCAGGCAATTTTGTAACTATATTGGAACAGTTTTGTAACTATATATTGAAACAATCTGGTAACAATATCGGAGCAATGTTGCAACAATATTGGGCAATGTTGTAACAATATTGAGACAATGTAGCGCCAAGAAACATTTCTAAGTGGGAAATCTCAGAGAAATCACCGAAAAACTTCACCGTAAACTCCCGAACGACTTTGCCTCTCTTTGTATTCGCGGGGAATTAGAAAAGTTTTGGAGGAGAGAAAGTATAGACGGAGAAATTCAAAGAGGTTTTTCACGAGACTTTTCAAAACAAGGATTTAACAAAACCTTTCCACGGATCATTTAAGGATTTCATGTATTTAGAATATATTAACACTATCTGTACGGGGAAGGAAGGGGTCCATATGACCCCCCCTCCCAAAAAAAAAAAATTGAAGGTCAGATAAGACTTCATAATATACAATGTATGAAACATAACAATTCAATAATAATATTATTCAATGAACGGAGATAACAATTCAATAGTCATAAAGTTCAATATATAAAATATAACAGTTTAATAATCATAATATTTATTGCATAAACAATAACAGTTTAATAATCATAATATATATTTCTTAAAACAAAACAATTTAATAACCACAACATTCATGGGATGATACACAACAATTCAATAATCATAATATTTATTGCATAAATCATAACATTTCAATAATATGATAATAGAATTAGACCATCAATCTCATATAAATATAATATATGTTATATCGTATCACTATACATCATAGATAGATATTATGTACTTATATTGTAAGTAAATATAACCATAAATTACTACGGTACTCAATAAAGATAATTGCGAACATATTTTGCTAGATTGCAATATCTTATATTAACTCCATATATTTATTAACCAGATTCCTACTCCTACAATAAGTTATAGTTTTGTCTATATTAAAAGCTGTTACTATTATTGACTTATTAATATGTATTGTAATTAGAAATAGTTTGATTATTCATATTTGTGATGATAAATATTCATGCAAATGAACATTCCGAATTAGAATCAATTAATATTAAAAATATGATTAAAAGGAGAACGAATACTTTTATTAAAGGGGCAATAAGCAAATGTAATAGAAAAATGGCCCTCTCTATAAAAAAGTAGTTAGTTATTAGTAATATGCCTGTGAAAATTTATTCACCTGATATACAACAAACCAGAATAAATGTGTATTGCTATAATATGTTCATCGCATTTACTTTGATCTGTACATAATCAGCTGTCTTTCAACGAAGTTTAGTTCAGTCCAAATCCAACTATCCCCAAATTGGTCCTAAATCGATTTAGTATATTTATTTATGTAACATTAGAATATTCGTTGATTTTAGAAATGTTCATATAAAAAGTATATTGTAAATTAGTGGCGCCATCTGTGGACTGTGGTGGACCGACGTAACAAAATGATAACCAGTGCCAGACTTGAATCTTGAATCTGTCATTAAATGTTTGAAAATGGTGAAAAGAATTTGTGAAATTGAAAACTGTCCTTCGAGACAATTAGATTTAGTTTTGAAAAGAAAACCATCTCTTCATAAATTACCTGTTACTACTGTTGATAGAAAAATTGTTCACATGTTATCAGCTGTAAAATGTAAACAAATAATATACTGAGTGGTGGCGCCATCTGTAGGAGGACACAGGAACTAAATCGAATTTATAAAATATAATATATATCGCTTATTATATTTTTTCAACCGTTTAGTTCTACAAGAATGCTTTATTCTTACTAAGTGATCGTTCAACATTAATATTATGAAAACAAAAATTGACTGAACTGCCCCTTTAAAGAATAACTGTACGTCAATGATTAAGATTAACTATTAAAAATATTATAAAATTAAATTTTAATATAAATTTATTATTGATTAAAACGTTTTTAAAAACATACAAACAAACATTTAGAAAGAATTTGTGGTAACTAAAATGTTAATCAGAAGATGGAGCTGCAATTGAGAATTAATTAATTTTTTTTTTATTAAAATTAGATTTTTCTTTTCATTCAAATCATTTTATTTAATACAATTTAATACAACCGGAAAATTCGTTCACGGAAAATTCGTCCACGGAATATTCGTCCACGGAAAATTCGTCCTCGGAAAATTCGTACACGAAAAATTCGTCCACGGAAAATTCGTCCACGGAAAATTCGTCCATTAAACGCAAAATATTAAATTCAAATGGAACAAAATGTAATGATATATACTTGATATAAAGTGGTTTAATGTATTTAGGTAATAGTACATACCTGTAGATCACCCTGTAGCGGTTCGGTTGGGGGAGAGGGTTGATAGTGACAAAATGTATACTTTACTGTTTTTTACTGAAGATATGTACATTATTTGGGTACTGTTTTCGGCGATAGGACCTAGAACCCCGAATGAAACAACATTTTTTTTTGACCCGTACACACAGAGAAAGGATTAGATGAATCAAATCAAATTTGATTTGTTTTGACTTATATGAATTGTTTGATTTGCCCCTACCTACGTGGTGAGTTGCAGGTACTATTTGAATAGTTAAATTGACGTTGATTAACTCACACCTAAACTTAAAAAAAGTAGCGCCAACTCTCATAGTAAGTTAATTTATTCACCAAACACTTTAGATTAACAGTCTTTGTGAGTTACTACAATACACTCTGTCATAGTGTTTTCAATATACGTTAAATTTTTTCAAAAAGTAACTTTTAACTCTCATATAGTAAGTTGATTCAATCCAAAAAGTGAATTGAATTCATTAATTTTTGAGGGTACACCACGTCATACCTGTTTTAACACACGTAAAAAAGGAATATAGTCCAACCAACTCACATAATAAATTGATTGAAAGCATAAATTAATGACCCATTAGATATGACCATATGGGATGTACTTTTTCTCTTTGTGAATTGCATAGCTGGAAAAATTCAGCTATTCAATTTAAATATTTGATTAAGTTACTTTTTCATTTTCAATTATATATAACATAATAATATTATATTAGCTACATAGAACGAATTTTTCTTTAACATTTATAACTGTTGAATATGTGTGTCACTTCCATCTAACCAAATTTTATGCAACTGCATTTATCTCTTATATACTTACATATATTGTTAACACTCAATAATGTATTTATTTTTATTCTTAAAATAAGAAACGGACGAATTTTCCATGGACGAATTTTCCATGGAAGAATTTTCGAAGGACGAATTTTCCGAGGACGAATTTTCTGTGGACGAATTTTCCATGGACGAATTTTCCTAGCACCCAATTTCAGAAACATAATGATTTTATTTTAATGACCTCAATCGATTAAACATCAAGAAAGAGATAATTAGTACATTGTCAAGAGAGATATAGTTTGTTTGAAGGTTCACTGCCCCTTTAAAGATAATCACCATGATAATATATAAATTAATCCCAATTAATTTAACTAATTCTTAAATACAGTTTAAACATAACAAAATCTTTCATTTATAAATAATTACAGTTTCATAGCATGCATAACATTAAATTGAGTTTTAAGTTAAAAAGTAATCCATTAGTGAATTTGAAATGCTTTCAAATTAATTATTGTATCACTCACAGTGTAGATTAATATAATAATTTAGAGACATATTAATTACCAAATGCAAATGAGTTTTAATTAAAACGGTTTCAGAAACTTGATACATGCATTAACAATGTATTTAATTTAATATTCACGGCACACAAACTAATGTCGCTGACACCAAAGTGACTGCAATTTGATCTGTTTCTTCTATTAGTTCAATTAGTAGAGAAAATGTAATGGAGAGAGAACAGTGAATGAGAGGAGATACGGTGAACTGTAGCCCTGGTGAGCTGTAGCCCTGGTGAAATGTAGCCCTGGTGAACTGTAGCCCTGGTGAACTGTAGCCCCGGTGAACTGTAGCTCTGGTGAACTGCAGCCCTGGTGAGCTGTAGCTCTGATGAACTGTAGCACTGGTGAACTGTAGCTCTGGTGAACTGTATCCCTGGTGAACTGTAGCCCCGGTGAACTGTAGCTCTGGTGAACTGTAGCCCTGGTGAGCTTTAGCTCTGGTGAACTGTAGCCCTGGTGAACTGTAGCCCCGGGAACTGTAGCTCTGGTGAATTGTAGCCATGGTGAGCTGTAGCTCTGGTGAACTGTAGCCCTGGTGAACTGAAGCCCTGGTGAACTGTAGCCTTGGTGAACTGTAGCCCTAGTGAACTATAGTCCTGGTGAACTGTAGCCCTGGTGAGCTGTAGCCCAAGTGATCTGTAGCCCTGGTGAACTGTAGCCCTAGTGAACTGTAGTCCTGGTGAACTGTAGCCCTGGTGATCTGTAGCCCTAGTGATCTGTAGCCCTGGTGAACTGTAGCCCTGGTGAACTGTAGCCCTGGTGAACTGTAGCCATGGTGAGCTGTAGCCATGGCGAAATGTAGCCCTAGTGAACTGTAGCACTGGTGAACTGTAGCCCTGGTGAGCTGTAACCATGGTGAACTGTAGCTATGGTGAACTTTAGCCTTGGTGAGCTGTAGCCCTGGTGAACTATAGCTCTGGTGAACTGTAGCCCTGGTGATCTGTAGCCCTGGTGAACTTTAGCCCTGGTGAACTCTATCCCTGGTGAGCTGTAGCCATGGTGAGCTGTAGCCCTGGTGAACTGTAGCCCTGGTGAACTGTAGCCCTGGTGATCTGTAGCCCTAGTGATCTGTAGCCCTGGTGAACTGTAGCCCTGGTGAACTGTAGTCCTGGTGAACTGTAGCCCTGGTGAACTGTAGCCCTGGTGATCTGTAGCCAGGGTGAGCTGTAGCCCTGGTGAACTGTAGCACTGGTGAACTGTAGCATTGGTGAACTGTAGCACTGATGAACTGTAGCACTGGTGAACTGTAGCCCGGGTGAACTGTAGCCCTGGTGAACTGTAGCAGTGGTTAACTGTAGCCCTGGTGAACTGTAGCCCTGGTGAACTGTAGCCCTGGTGAGCTGTAGTCAGGGTGAGCTGTAGCCCTGGTGAACTGTAGCACTGGTGAACTGTAGCACTGATGAACTGTAGCCCTGGTGAACTGTAGCCCTGGTGAACTGTAGCCCTGGTGAACTGTAGCCCTGGTGAACTGTAGCCCTGGTGAACTGTAGCACTGGTGAACTGTAGCCCGGGTGAACTGTATGAACCTCTGACCTTACTGTATAAAACTTACTGTATAATCCTTCAACATTACTGTATGAAGATCACTGTATGAAGCTGACTGTATAAACTATACAGCGTACTGTACAATACTTACTGTATACAGCTTATTGTATGATGCTTATTATATATATCTTATTGTATAAAGCTTACTGTATACACCTTAATGTATACAGCTTACTATATACAGTTTACAGTATACAGTTTACTGTATAGAGCTTACAGTATACAGTTTACTGAATACAGCTTTCTGTATAGAGCTTATTTTTTGAACAGTTTTTTTAACGATGGTAATGGATCCACCAAATCTTTTTCTGTGGGTATCTTTGCGCGAGAACCACGATAGATGGCACTTCTTTTTCACTCTCCTTGCCAATCCATTAAAGAGCAAATGTTGCGTAAGTGATTTATTAGTTAGGAGAAACGTCTCCTCCTTACAGAGCAAATAAATAAAGATTGAACGTACCGAACTTGACTGAAATGAGGGAGTAAATAAAACTGCAGATTGGATATTATCTGAATCATCAAATGAAGAAAAGATTTAGAAGTAAATGTTCAGGAATTAAAAGAGAATTTTAAATATATTTAGATTGTTTATAATGTGGAAGATGATTTATATTATCTAATACAAAGTAAATAACAATATCAAATTGAAAAATAAGTATAATGATACAATTGATTTTGGATTGAAGAATAGTACATAGTAATTGTTCAGTATTTTCTTCATAAAATCTGAACATTAGAAATAATATTAGAAAAAAAATCTTTTAGAAATAGGCAATTAAATTTTCACAAAATTTGAAAATTCATGTTATTCGAATATTTTGATAAAATCACACTTATTTTAAATTGAAACAATCCAGGTATTTTTTATGTAAACATTATTAAGCAAAAAACTATCAAAAACCTCCATGTTGGTAGGTTCACTAAACACTCTCAAGTACGAATTTCTCTGATAAAATAACACTAAGCCCAAATCTCTGCCAAGAAACTTAGTTTTATTGAATATAAAATTTATGAAGGATGTAATGGAATTTGGTTGAACAAGATTGCGCTCTCTGCTCCACACGATAAAGGAAACAATTCAATAAAGTTAACTTTGAACTTCAGTTCGTAACATGACATTGTACTTAAGTTTATTTGAATACACAGAAACAGAGTCTCGTGATAATGGCAAGGGATCTTATTTTCACTGGGAATCATTCCGTGGAATGGGATGAGAGATCCTACCAATCGAGAGGATAACCTTCGCATTTATTCTGCAAGTCACTGAGAATGTATTTGAATTTGAAAGTAGATCGGAACATCCCTTCCCATTCGAATTCTAATAAAGTAGTCAAGCATGTCAATAGGAAAGGAAAACTTTAAATCATATTCAGAAAGTTAGACTGAAAATTGCATCGAAGTATTCGAATCCTTTTTAGAGAAGAGTACAGGCTATACAGTTTACATTTGTATTTATATATATATATTTATTTATAGAACACTTACAGATTTATAAGTATTTATTTATAAACTTATATCTATATGTATTTATAGAATATTATCTAAAAATTTCCCCTTATTTAGTATCCATGTAATTAATGCTATTTTATAACATGCTGAGCATGGACCATGATAGAAATTTTTGTTCTGTGCCGCGAACGTGTTAATGTATCATATAAGAATGTTAATTGAATGAGTTGTGATGGATGAAATAAACAAAACTTATCACACAATATCTCAATAAACCCATTTAACAGTTCTACCAATTACTTTTCAATATGACCACCATTGGCGGCGATTACTCTCTCGAGTCTACCTCTGAAGCTCTTTACTGCGGCACGGAACGTTTTTTGGGGAATTTTGGCCCATTGTCGCTCAAGGGACTTCTTCAGAGATTCCGTACTATCATGAGCTGTAGCGCACGCTTCCTTCTCCAAGATGAACCACAACAAAAGTCTAGAGGGTTCGGGTCCGGCGATGAAGGAGGTCACAATTCCTTCATCCAAAATGCAGGAAAGTGACGCTCACACCAATCCTGAGTTTTGTTCGCTGTGTTGAAAGGTAAAAGGTATGTCCTTGAAGTGCTTCTTCATCTCGAATTGTCCTGGAGTCAAAATATCCTCGATATACAATTTTGCGTTAGCTTTAGCGCCTTCTTTGACGAAAATGAGGAGATCTCCAACTCTCAGAGATAGCAGCCCAAATCATCACAGAGGCAGGCTTTTGGCGACGGAAAACAGTCTTTACGGATGGAGGGATACTGTCAGCACTTTTGACAAAATTCTGTCGTTCTGGGAGTTGAATTTGGCCTCCACAGTGAACATTTTCTCATACGAAAAGACGATCTCACCAGCCTGCGTGCAGTGCGAGGTCGTCCACACCTGGGTCGATCACCTGTTGTCTCCAGTTCTTGGTAGCGTTTTTTAACAGCATCCCTAACAGTCGATTTCGGTTCTTTTAACAGCTTAACAATCTCTCTGAGTTTGTCTTCCCTGCGCAGTGTAGCTGAATAATAGCCCCACGTTGACTCGTTTTTACAAAAGACAATGTAAATTTATCAAAATTTAGACCTGGAACATTAAAGTATATGATTATAGGAAGAGAATGAGATATAAATGGATAAATTTAGTTAATAAATAACATCTTTAATTTAAAAATAAAATTTGATCGGGGACTTTTTCCGCACCATGTATAATAAGATGCTTTTTAAAAAACATATAAATGAAATTCATTAGTGAGAAGGTTAAGTTGATTTGTATCTCCATTATTCATACATACAGCTCTTCGTACCATAAATACATCTATTAAATGAAGATACTATAATAAGTAAATATACTCTACTGTGCTTTTTATTCATAGTTTCATTTGTAACTATATATCAAAAAACATAAAACATATAAATGATAGGGTTTGAATAATTCTATTTATCATTTGCGAGTTTCCTCACTCTGTCCCTAATCTTCCTCAGCTCTGAAATAGGATGATAGGCTGAGGAATTATCAGAGAGAATAAAATGCTGACACAGCATCAATGTGAAAGAAACATCAGACCATTTTACTGAGCACTAATTCAACCGAAAATTGAACCATGATTTGTCGTAGATTGTCCGATGGAAATACAAACAGTCTGAATACAAAGTAGGAGCATATTATCAAAAAACCTAAGGAAATCGTATCCTATTAGGAAGGATGAGCGAAAAACCAGATTCAAAATCTAATAAACCATCCAGTTGCAGTTGCCACTGTTACAATATTTTGAGAACATTCAAAGAGTATGCTTAAAGAAGTCAAATAAATAGTACGCTTATAGAAGTCTGATAAAGAGTATGCTTTTGTCAGTGTACACACATTAACAAAATCATTTTATATGATTTTGTTACGAATTATTTGTCAGCTCCACATCTCTTGCCATTTAAGAGAAAGCGACATAATAATAATTACCATATTTTAATTGGTATCAAGGATACCAATTCGTTTTTATGACCGAAGATATGGAACTGACCCATAATTCATAACTTACTCTGCTACTTTTCAATAGAACATGTTTTCACAGATGCAAAAGTTTATAACAGCAATCGATTCAAACCCCATTATTTCGTAATTCACAACTCCCATCGTAATTCACATTTTCAGCTGCAGAATGAATGAAAAGGACATTTAGTAGCGGAGATGTTCTAGGGTTTTAGTGAACAATAAAGGCAGTCATTTAGCTCGAACAGCTGCCTCCTAACGAGAGAATAAAGACAAACTTCAGCTGAAAAGATTTCATTTAGTGCTGCTGAAATGGGCTGCCAACATTGATCTGCATGGCTCTTAATTCTTTAATTCACTGATATTTTATTAACTGCTACTTAAATAATAAGGGAACGGTCACAGTACTTGGAAAGTGAGTGGAAATATATCTAGGTATCAGAAATTTCGGATTTATACTTAAGGCTGCTGTGATTTTTTTTATCACTTAGAGGAGCCGGTACTGTGTGAATATGTCTGTTGAAATTAAAGTTATGATTTATTTTTTCACTGACACTGAATCACCGAGAGGAGACGGACCGGTGACGCCCCGGTCCGTCTCATTATCACCGACATGTGTGAAGCAGACTTAAAACTCCCATAATCCGACTACTGTGAGTGTCAAATGATTGCAGCATTCATCTAATTTACAATATTAAAAAATACATTACTCTAATGTGATTATTAATTAATCGGTCTATTGTTTCATTTAAGCTTAAAAACATCCTATTTATAATTCATTTTTTTTCCATTGAAAACAAGAAGAAAATTTATTCATATATCAATTTTCTAAAACTGAATTAAGAGTATTGCAAATTATCCATGAAAGCTTTCAGTAGAAACAACAAAACAACACCACCATAAATACCAAATTTATCCTCAGAAACACAATATGATTTGCATTATCTAAACACTGAAACAAAAGCATCTTTTATACCACCCATAATGTATTTCATCTCATTCTCTTTTTCTTTCCTATCGCCTTTGTTCAGATCATAATACTTTCCAAGGAAATCCTCTATAGCTCCAGCAAAAGATATTCCAATGCGAGAACTGCGCCTTCCGACAGACAGTATCCGACATGTTTTCACTCCGTTGCGAGTTTATTCTCTTGCTACAGCCCTTTTTATCCGAGTTTTACAACCATTATTCTTGTCTTGAATTGTAATCGGACGAACGCTGGCATCGAATTTAAGAACTCTTGGTCTAAACAAGAATATGTTTAGTAGGAGAAAGGATAAGAAACTGTTATTTGTTTATTGATGGTATAGGAGTTTTACTTATTAATTTCACCCTCTGATAAATTAACTAGAGTAATCTTATGGTATGTAACATTAATTTTGAATAACATTTTTATTTTACGCCTACTGAAGACCTGCAACTTCACTGCGTAAATTTATATCTTGGCTCGTATAACTCAGTTCAATTAAAAACTCTCTTATATAACCTATACGAACATTAGCTTCAAGATGATACAAATGCTAATTATTCTCTTAATTTCATCTGAGATTTAGAAAATGGAAGCAATCTTGAAAGTTGATTAAAATTTTCCCGTGGGGCAAAGAAGCCCTTAGCATTCAAAGTCTCTGCAAGAGAAATGAAATACTCTCTTCTTGCGTCTTATTTCTTAGTTGTAAACTGACACTCCAGCCCATCATTACTCACCAGGACATCGGCCTTAGGCCTATTTATGCTAAGCCCAAAGGTATTTAATTTGGTCTTTTGATATGGAGATCAGGGCACCTGAAACTTTTAACGACCTGACACTTTTCTCAAATGTTTTAAACTC
Source organism: Caprella mutica (assembly GCA_947561585.1). Lineage (NCBI taxonomy): Eukaryota > Metazoa > Arthropoda > Malacostraca > Amphipoda > Caprellidae > Caprella > Caprella mutica. The sequence goes on along the minus strand of CANNZV010001275.1, from coordinate 67,356 downwards.
GTGCATAAACAGCTTCACTGATTACAGAGATTAGATTACCATGAGACTCTCAGAGTTGTTGTTCTCAATTTAATATAAAATCACATTTACTAGGTCTTATAGTTTGAAATTAGTAATTAATTTATCAAAAGTAATTTATATATATATAGATTAAAAGATTTTTTAATTATAAGCAATATTTTCATTGTTTATTGACATTTTTGTAAATAGTTTTTTTTCAACAAGTTGACTACAATTAGGTTGTTTCTTTATTAAGTAATAAAGAAACTACTAACTCTTTTAAATCTCAAGAAAAATACATCAAATTAACCAAATTTCATTTTGAAATACATTATTCCACGCTAAAATAGGCATAGATTTTGGCTCATTTTTACGGTACTAGGACAAGTATCAAAAGACAGAGTATCGAAAGACAAAGTCTCGAAAGACAAAGTATCGAAAGACAAAGTATCGAAAGACATAGTATCGAAAGACAGAGTATCGAAAGACAAAGTCTCGAAAGACAAAGTATCGAAGGACAAAGTATCGAAAGACATTGTATCGAAAGACAGAGTATCGAAAGACAAAGTATCGAAAGACAGAGTATCGAAAGACAAAGTGTCGAAAGACAGAGTATTGAAGGACCAAGTATCAAAAGACAAAGTATCGAAAGACAAAGTCTCGAAAGACAGAGTATCGAAAGACAAAGTATCGAAAGACAAAGTATCGAAAGACATTGTATCGAAAGACAGAGTATCGAAAGACAAAGTATCGAAAGACAAAGTATCGAAAGACAAAGTCTCGAAAGACAGAGTATTGAAGGACCCAGTATCGAAAGACAAAATATCGAAAGACAAAGTATCGAAAGACAAAGTCTCGAAAGACAGAGTATTGAAGGACCCAGTATCGAAAGACAAAGTATCGAAAGACAAAGTATCGAAAGACAAAGTATCGAAAGACATTGTATCGAAAGACAAAGTATCGAAAGACATTGTATCGAAAGACAAAGTATGGAAAGATAGAGTATCGAAAATTCGATTGAATTTGTAATAATGCAGAATTAATCGAATGGAAAATTGATTGAATGAAAAATAGATCGAATGGAGAGATGATTAAATGGAAAAACCTTTCTTAAAAAATAACATACATTGCATTAGTTTTACATAGCTTGAAGTATGCATTTTGTTCATGGACCGACAGGTGGGCCCAAGACGAAAATTGTGCCGAAGACATTTGGGTCCGTGGCACTTGGGCCCCAATACAATTGAGCCTAGTACAATTGAACCCAAAGAATGTTGGGTCCAGGGCCACTATTGATCACATAAGAAATGGTTACAGCAGACACACTAAAGAAGTTTTATTTTGACATTACTGTACTAAATTAATTTTATACCATAGACTCTGATAAAATCGGTCTCGGTTACAACCCGGAGAATTAAAATTTCGCCCCGCTATAAAAAAACAATGAATACATAATATCTAACTTTTACTTAATGCTTCATTAAGGTTTATTTCATCGATATCAAGGCCATTCAGAAGAAATAGACAAAATCCTCTTTTCAAGCAATGCGTGTGGAATTTCTTCAACCGTGTCGAAGATTGCCTCGTACCACTAACGTAATTGAAGGGTGGTACAAATGGAGCGATGCACAGCACAACTCAATATCGTTACCCTACTATTTTTAATTTATAACTATAATAAAATTAGAGTAATATCACGTTTAAAATAAATTTAAACGTATAAATGCTGAAAATGAAGATGGTACAAAAAAAGTGAAGAATTCTGTAACAGTTTTTTATGTGCTCAATTGTCTTGGGCCCAAAAATTTTGTCTTGGGGGCCCAATTATGTCCTGGGCCCCATTGTGTCGGGCTCAATTGTATGCAAGCTCATTTTGTCTTTTTCGAACCAGGCTAGGGAGGCATGGCCTACCCCTCACCCCCTCCTACTCCTATTTCAACTTTTGTATACATTTTTCTTTCTATGCTATGTCCTTCTATTTTTGTCTTTCTATACTTTCATTTTCTATATTTTGTCTTTCTATGCTCTATACTATATTCTTCTATACTTTGTACTTCTAGGCTTCTACACTTTGTCCTTCTAGGCTTCTATACTTTGTCCTTCTAGGCTTCTATATTTTTTCTTCCGATACTTTGTCTTTCGATACTCCGTCTTTTGATACTCTGTCCGTACACCCATTTTAACTCAATGCGCTTATTATTAATTATTCCTGGGATATTCTCAAAATATCCAAGGAATATATTATTCTTAAAATTTGAAAGTTTATTAGGGAAGGGAGGAAGGTTCCAATTAGTGCGCTTCTGAGAGACCCAGGCATGAAGGATTTATTCCTGGTACATTAGGGGGATTATCCCAGGAGTAAATTTATTTTTCCTGGGGATGATCTCCCCTAATTGGAACCTTTCCCCTTCCGTGATAAATTTTCAAAATGTGGTCCTGAGAGGCGATTGTTATTCACTCCATTGAGTTGTCAGGGGATCAAGCCGGGGGTTAAATGATTTGGAATTGATTTTAAAAGAGCTCTTCCTACTTAAACTGTTAGGATGAATCGTAAAAGTGGAATATTAAGATAAAAATTGAAGTTTTAAATCCTTTCACATTATAATCCGAAAAAAACTATGTCATACTGGTCGTGTCACCAAGCAGTAAATGATATTTTTAACTTCGTTTGAAACCGATGTTTGCATGAAAACCTAAAATATTATGATTTTCTAATAATTTGACTCTAGCTCTAATAAAAAGCAAATTCATAAAATTCCCAAATCCAACTTCTTTTAAGTAATGAAATCCATGTAACTTTGTTTGTTATGATGAACCGGTTATTTTTTTATAATTATTGAATTCAAGGACTTCTAGGAACTGATTCGTTGTTTGCAAACCCGTTTATTTGTGCAACTTTTTCAATTTGTATTTCATGAGAAGATTAAAACCAAATTTTAGGATTTCATAACTCAATCCTTTTTTAATCTTCTCAAAGATGCTGATGTGCCAAAGAATAAATAAACATATCTTGATTTTTATTGAATAATATATATTTCTTTTTAAACAAAAAAAATTATAATTTTCTATATTGATAGTCCAATTTTCACCTTAAATTTCAGTCTCTATTTTATGAATTAAGTTTCCCAGAATGTGAGTAACGAATCGTAACTTCTTGATCTTATTCTCCAATATATTATCATTATGTTGGAATATAATAGCAAAGCCTGCTCTCCTAGCGGCAGTTTGCCCCCTCCTCTGACCATCGAAGCTCTTAACGCAATTGTGTGTGTAAAAGCAGAAACAGTTTTAAGAGTTCTCCGAGGACTAACTTCGGTACTTAAATCTCGGTGAGCTTCTAACATATCACCACACTAACAATATTTACTTATAATGGCCTCTTAGCCTCTCAATATCTGCCACAAAAGAATAGAAACTATATAGTATTTATAATATCATGCTAATAAATTCAGTGGATCATTATTCGTTTTCCAGTTGATAGGCTGAAGGACGAAGATGGAAATTTATTATTTCGAGTAATGGTCAGTATAATAGAGCGAATTATAAAACCAAATATTTTAATCTTTAATATTTTTTATGATTAAATATCATTCAAAGTAATTGTAAACAGAACAAAATGCTACTTCTTTCCATCATTTCTATAATTTCAATTCTATATAATTCTTAGTGTATATAAATTTCTATTATTTATATAATACCTTGGGTATGAATTTACGAAACTAAACTAGCATCTCAAATTGTATTCAGAATTTTCTCTAGTCTACATATTTGTTCTGGCAAACAAACCAAAAATTGTACCCAAAATAAGTCCTACCCAATTAATAAATTTATAAGATGTAAACTCTAATTGTTTACGGAGAATACTACCGTACTTTATCTATTCTATAAAGACCTAAAAAAGTTTTATTTCAAGTGGATATAAAGATACAAAAGAATGTTTAGTGTTAGCTAAATCCTAAACGATTTGTCTTAAGCATTTCAAACGGCCCTCCGATTCGACCATTTGATACAGCTGAGTGTTTCCTTATCGACAATAGGCACCATTAGCTTCTTCAAAGACTTTCTGGAGATAACAACGTGTTGAAAATTGCCAGCAACTTCTAAGATTCTGGAGTTGATGGGAAACAAAAGATTTTAAATAAAATTTAGGGTATTTTCATAAAATTGGAAAAATGTAAGAAAGGTAATATTAAGGTGGTATATTTATTAAGAATTGAATACCGAATGAAATTTCAATATGTCGTAATTTAAAAATATGAATAAAAATATACCGTGAATATAGATAGTATAATATAACCAGTTTACTCTATTGAATAAAAATTAAGTCGTAAATTTAGGAGATGTAAGAATTGATACCTATTATTTCCTGTTCTAATACTTCTGTAAGAACAAATGAAAATAATCTTCTAGATTTTGGGAATCTATCGAGTACTATTGATGAAAAAAGAGATTAGGAAGTGGAGTTATTTTACCACAATGCTCTTCGAAAATGTGATATTATTTAGAATCAGTTAACTCCATTTCGACCTGGTCTATTTTTACCTATTTGGTAAAATGTGACCATGTCTTCTCTCTAGTTTATATTTAGGATTGATTCATTAATTATTCAGCAGATGTAGTTGATACCTACCTTGATAATGATGTTTTATATCTGACATTAGTATAACTTTGCAATGGTAATTCTGTTCATCGCTTTGGTAGCTTCCTGATTGTCTCCTACGAAATCTCCTGAAATCCTTGGCTCGCAAGCTGTTGCTTCTCTTTCCCCGAACTGCCTATTGTTCTGCCTCATAATGACTGGAAGTAATTAGAGTCCCAGCAAATGAGCTAAACTTCAAGATTACAGTAATTAATGTTTGTTAAGATGGTTTATATTACCATTATGATTGCCGAAGAGAACTAACTCTGATGCTGCCATTATACTTTTCTCTAATTTAGGTAGTAAGATAAGTCATTCAATAGATTATAATTATTACAAAGTGGCAAAAGAAAATAAATATCTCAGACATGATCCAAATTTGATTGATGATGGTTCCAATAAAACCTACAGTTCAAAGTCATTATACCGGATTCTTAGCTTTGAAATATTAGAAATAATATTTGAAAGAAAGTTAATTTTCAATTTTGACATTAATTACATTTTATTTAAACGCAATCTAATAATATAGTTGATTACACTTTAAATATTTGCTTATATTTATATTAGGATTTTTCATTACTATTCCATTGTGATGATGCTTTCAATTGACAAATAGAAATGAAAATGGACTCCAATTAATAGGAACGCCAATTAATGGATCAAACGCTGCAATTAATTTGTCCAGCCGTCAACTCTCTATGAACTGATATGGCATCAGGCAGACACTGCGACAGAGTTCATATTCGATAGGCGTGTTACTTCTAACAATTTCATTCATTTTATATGTTAATATCCGAATATATAGTATATACTTTAATTTATATTTATAATGCATCATCTTTATACATCAACAGTTACCAGTTATTTCATGGTTCGATTAATATATTTAATGATAATTAGATACTAATTAAATGTAATAATCTAACTTATAAAACTGAATTTTTCTCCAAATAATTATTATTTCCCGAAATCTCTAAGACTCTCCTTTTCTTCAGAGAAACTCGTAACAAATCTCCGCCGCTTATTAACAAGAAAAGAGAAATGTAAGTTTTTGTCGCGATCCTCTTTGCTCAAAATAAAATCTGTCTAATTAGAGTCTGGCTACATTGTTTATTCAGATAAAGTCCTTCATTTGCCCAAACATACTTGAGAAAACGTAAATCTTTTCATCTGTCAGAGGCTAAAGTGCTTATAAGCTCTGTTGTCCTCTCCTGAAAATAATCGACTGGAATTTACATGATAATGGGCATCTGAAGACTTCTGATCTCAACGAAGACTTCGGGAGAAGATTTGGACTTTTTCGAATGGAGGGATCGAACTTCGTGATATTGATTAAATGGAGAGAATTTAATGAATAAATTATTCATTTCTGGGAGCCGTAGCTATGATCATTATGAATAAAATAAAATTCATATCAATTAGATATAATATTGAAGATTGATAATCAGAAGCTTGAACTTTCATAATTTAGCATAAACTTTACATAAGCGATTTTATTTATTCTATCAACACTGATTTGAAAGAAAGCCTTGAATTTTCTCGAAATGAATCTAATTATTTACCGATTGTGATCATAGGTAGTTATTGAAATTATATTTGAAGCTTATTTTCATGAATTCAATAGAAATTTTTGATTTGGATTGAAATTTTTATAAAATTCAATTGAAATTTTTATAAAAAAAACTCGTCCCCGACTTTCTTCTTGATCGCTTGAGAGAGATTCGAATACTTTTATAACCCCATTTTGACCTTGACCTTGACCATTGACCAGATCCCGTCGAAGATGTCAAGAAACGATCTTTTGAAGAAATTCTTTATCAAATATATATGCGGCAAACTTCTTTTATTTTGTTGAATAACATTTTTCCAACAGTTTTATTTCGATCAAATTGTTCTCACTTTGGCAGGTCTTTTATTAACTTTTTTACTTTCTTTTTATTGACAGTTGACACTTCATAAGATTTTGGAGACAACTTTTGCTGTCATGGCCAAAGAACCGAGTAATTTAGGCACAAAACTTTAGCCAGACTTTCACTGACGCGTCATCCATCCGCCTGTGAAATAAATCTAAAACTCGGATGATCTTCTTACCTTCCCAGTTGAAAAATTAGAATCGTTTTTCGTAGACTACCGATGAGGAATAATATCATATATTACGAATAAATATGATAAATATAGGTAGTACTCCCGATATGGTTCAAAATTAAGATATTTTACGAAAATACAGGACTAACACTGTTCCTGGTATTGAGCAGATAAATAAAGTAACATTAAACAAATATTTCATAAAAAAATTGTGTAAAATAAACAGATAACGAATAGTTAACATTCAAAGAATGGAAATAAACGAAAATAAAATATTTACTATCATAATATCATTCCAATGATTTAACTTGAAAAATATATCAAAGTATTTTAAATGCCCATGTTTAATTATTTAAATATGTTAAAATCATAAGAGTATGTTCATTTACAAGTATTCACTATGAATACCTCCCAGAGTAAAGTGCATTCAAACTTTGATGAACCGTAAAACAGAATTAGGTTTGATATAGGCGGGCACCTTGCCAAACTCTGCAGATTGCCTTGTTATGGCTTTTCAAATTTTGAGCTGCATAGTGAATACGCATACATGAAATGTTTTTCATAGCATATATTTTAACTATTATAAGAACCAATCCAATGGACTGAATCAATTGCAAATAGTATATTAACATCATTGAAAAATATATGGTTATTATCTAATATCCTCTTTTTCATAAGTATAGTTCTTTTATACTCATTACATGGTTAATTAAACGGTTGGCAAAAATTAAAATCAAGTCCAGAGCTAAACGAACATTTTATAAAGAAAATGCTATAGAAATTAATGAACTGGTTGCTTAAAATATATTTTGTTCATTTAAATCATGAAAGGATAACATGAAGTGAGAGAGCATCGGCTAATGTAAATAATGATGTTGTTTATTTTGCTTAATGATGTTGGCTCTCCCAATACAACATTAAATTAATGCGTCTTCAGTTGGAATTAATTATCAGTAACTTCCAATGGGTAAACAAACTGAGCAATGATCATCATTGATCTATCATTGGGGAAAAGATTTTGACACAAGTATTAATTTTTAATCGAATTGTTGAAGGTGATGAATGATTTGCAGGTAACAATGTTTCTACATAAAACATTGCCCCAATATTGTTACAACATTGCCCCAATATTTTTACAACATTGCCCCAATATTTTTACAACATTGCCCCAATATTTTTACAACATTGCCCCAATATTGTTACAACATTGCCCCAATATTGTTACAACATTGCCCCAATATTGTTACAACATTGCCCCAATATTGTTACAACATTGCCCCAATATTGTTACAACATTGCCCCAATATTGTTACAACATTGCCCCAATATTGTTACAACATTGCCCCAATATTGCTACAACATTGCCCCAATATTGTTACAACATTGCCCCAATATTGTTACAACATTGCCCCAATATTGTTACAACATTGCCCCAATATTGCTACAACATTGCCCCAATATTGCTACAACATTGCCCCAATATTGTTACAACATTGCTACCTGGAAAGAAAATATGTAAAATATGAAAATAAGCCACAACATTTTTATATACATACATATGTTAAATTTTTGTTACATCAAATGTACCGAAGATGAATATTCACAATATTAATTTTATCTTGTTTAAAATTTATTATCAGTATTATTCATATAAAATTACAACAAATAGTTTTTTTTTCACTTATTCATACACATAAATATATAATTATGTATATCTATAATTCATATTATTCCCATTCATTTACATCTACAATAGTGAATGCCATTCATTACATCTACAACAGTGAATGCCATTCATTACATCTACAACAGTGAATGCCATTCATTTCATCTACAATAATGAATGCCATTCATTACATCTACAACAGTGAATGCCATTCATTTCATCTACAATAGTGAATGCCATTCATCACATCTACAACAGTGAATGCCATTCATTTCATCTACAACAGTGAATGCCATTCATTACATCTACAACAGTGAATGCCATTCATTTCATCTACAACAGTGAATGCCATTCATTACATCTACAATAGTGAATGCCATTCATCACATCTACAACAGTGAATGCCATTCATTTCATCTACAACAGTGAATGCCATTCATTACATCTACAACAGTGAATGCCATTCATTACATCTACAACAGTGAATGCCATTCATTACATCTACAACAGTGAATGCCATTCATCACATCTACAATAGTGAATGCCATTCATTACATCTACAACAGTGAATGCCATTCATTTCATCTACAATAATGAATGCCATTCATTACATCTACAACAGTGAATGCCATTCATTACATCTACAATAGTGAATGCTATTCATTACATCTACAACAGTGAATGCCATTCATTTCATCTACAATAATGAATGCCATTCATTACATCTACAACAGTGAATGCCATTCATTACATCTACAATAGTGAATGCCATTCATTACATCTACAAAAGTGAATGCCATTCATTTCATCTACAACAGTGAATGCCATTCATTACATCTACAACAGTGAATGCCATACATCACATCTACAACAGTGAATGCCATTCATTACATCTACAACAGTGAATGCCATTCATTACATCTACAACAGTGAATGCCATTCATTTCATCTACAATAATGAATGCCATTCATTACATCTACAACAGTGAATGCCATTCATTACATCTACAATAGTGAATGCTATTCATTACATCTACAACAGTGAATGCCATTCATCACATCTACAATAGTGAATGCCATTCATTACATCTACAAAAGTGAATGCCATTCATTTCATCTACAACAGTGAATGCCATTCATTACATCTACAATAGTGAATGCTATTCATTACATCTACAACAGTGAATGCTATTCATTACATCTACAACAGTGAATGCCATACATCACATCTACAACAGTGAATGCCATTCATTACATCTACAACAGTGAATGCCATTCATTACATCTACAACAGTGAATGCCATTCATTACATCTATCTCCTCTAATTCACACATCCGGCTAAATCCTCTGTTCTATGACGATTATTATCTTTGTTCTCCAATTATTATTATCTTTGTTCTCCAATTATTATTATCTTTGTTCTCCAATTATTATTATCTTTGTTCTCCAATTATTGATTCCAGAGACTTTCCCTCAGAAATTCAATTCACTGGACTCCCTTTGGACAAATTTGTCCGTAAAGTTTTGTCAATTAGTTCCTGCGGACAGTCGGACCAGCTAGCAATCAAATTACAACTGTTGACAAAATGATTCGGAATGAAGGGAGAAAAGAAGGGAATGAAATGGGTAATGATGGGGAATGAAGTGGGGAAGGGAGGGAAATGAAGTGGGAGAACAAGGGAAATGAAGTGGGGGAGTGAGGGTAATAAAGTGGGGAAGAGAGGAGAATGAAGTGGAGAGATAGGGGAAAGAAGAGGGGGAGATAGGGGAATGAAACGAAGAAGAATGGGGACGAAGTGGGGAGATTGGAGGAAAAAGCGGGGAAGGTAGTAGCAGTAATGAAGTAAGTAATATTCAAAGTGAGGACAACTATACAGTGTGATTGCAAGAAAAAAGTCACACTAGTAACATATAATATATGATTTGATTACATGACATTGATTCTAAAAAAATCCGAATAACAAATAAATCTGGGATGCAAAAAATCGAGTATTATAAAAATCCGAGAATACGACAAAAATCAGAAATGAATAAATATCCAGATTTTTTTTAGTACAGTATTTTTCCATTAAAAACAAGAAGATTGTTTATAAAAAGTAGTATCTAAAAAGTGGGATAACATAATTCAAAATAGAATTATTTCTATATCGACAGCCAAGTTATTGAGCTCCGATACTATCAAACCTTTTCTTTTCTACTATAACTATTATAGTTAACACAATACATTTTCATTCTTTCAGTTTTTTACAGACGCTACCTAATACGTTCTGAAGATTCCTTGTCAAAGCCCAAAAGTTTTCTAACAGTTCTTTCTACTCGAGACAGAAAGAGAGACTTCAGAAAGCAGCGGTTCGGCAGAATTCCGCTGACGGCTAAAAGAATCTCGAATGGTGATCTAGAAACCATTTGTCTTGAAACCAACCGAGCTAACGCGTCAAAGAACTTATAGGATTGGAAACAAATTTATCAGGAGCAATGAGCCGTGGAACAAGATATCTATTATTGAACATTAAAATGTCCGGTTCGGGATATTTTAAAGGAACTGATGAGAATTGATGGTGATACAAATTTAACATCCTAAGTTTGATATCAGTTATGCAATGGTGAACTTAAATCGTAATATCCATTGCAGTTACAGAATTCAATTTGAAATTAGTTTCTTCTACAAGCTTTGAATGTTTAAGCCCATACCAGATTTTAACGAGAATGATCAATACTATCAAATTTAGTTCACGACCATTTGTGTCCTAATATTATAGTTAAATTATCCATGACTTTTCAATCATTTATTTTATTGAGATTGAATTATGCTAAGTTACTTTCTGCGTAGCTTGACAATATCGAGGAAGTAGTAAGACTACGTGTATGGCAATGTTGGCAGCCCATTTCAGCAGCACTAAATGAAATCTTTTCAGCTGAAGTTTGTCTTTATTCTCTCGTTAGGAGGCAGCTGTTCGAGCTAAATGACTGCTCTTATTGTTCCCTAAAACTCTTCAACATCTTCGCTACTAAATGCTCTCGTTTTCCTCTCAAGAGCAAAAGTTCTTTGTTGGTGAAACAACGACGACTTTCAAGTTCTCCTACATGAGATAACCATGAAAAAACATGACTGTTCCAAATTTTAGGAGATAATATGCAAGGTAGCAATGTTTCTTGGGTCGACATTGATCCAATATTGTTTTAAAATTGTCAATATTGTTACAACCTTGGGACAGTGTAGTCTTAGGATATAAAAGTTAATTTGTGTTTACTTTCTATTCATTTTAAAAAAATTCTCAAAATTCAATGTTGGAAACCATCTATATATATATGTAAAAATATTGTAAAAAAGAAGATATGTTTTTCGACTACCACCATTTCATGTTTTTTAATTGAATAGCTTGAAATTGTTGTAAATTCATTTTAAAACTGCGAAATTTTTAGTAGAATCTTTGCGTACAACAATTTATCCCCCTAAATCCAATTTCAGTAACCCTATTATCCACAAAATAATATATGACAAATCATCGTTAAATCTGTGGCTGAACTATTACTCAGTAAAATCCTCAGATGTTTGTTTCCACTCTGAATCACATTTATGCTGAGTCAGCATTATATTCTCTCTGATAATTCCTCAGCCTATCATCCTATTTCTGAGCTGAGGAAGATTAGGGACAGCGTGAGGAGACTTTCAAATGAATAAATTTAGTCGAAAGGTATTATTTAAATGCTTAAAGGTCCTCTCCAGGCTCCGGGAAAAAAATGAGTTTATTACATAATATTATAGAACTAAGGTCTACGATCATTATTCTGCAAACTGCATACAATTTGGTTCAGTATATATTTTATAATTTGTTTTTAAAGTTTTTTAATACTCTGTGAGCAACAATTGAGCGAATCACTAATCTGATGCTCAAGAAGAAGATTGTACACTCTTTGTTTTGATTACAAATTTGAATTTTATAAACAAACCAAGTGTTTTCGGCCTTTATTTAAATTATTTAAGATATTAATTATTTCCTAAAGTATATAAACGTTTCTATTATAAGTTCATTCAATTTTATACCTTTACACGAATATTAAATGGATTTATTAAACCTAATACCTAGTTGACAATCAAAACAAATGGTGTACATTCTTTTTCTTCAGGCTGAAAATTTCTTAAATTAGTAAGTCGGAAGTAAAATAGGTTTTGTAGAGTTTTGATTTTAAAAATCTTTAAAAGCATATAAAATTAAAAATACGCTACCAAATTTGATGCGGTTTGCAGCAAAATGATAAGGAACATTAGCCTCATTAAATAAAGCAATAAAAATATTTGCTTGGAGAGGACCTTTAACAAATGATAGGTACATAGAGGTTTCTGCTACGTATTGAAGAAAGGTAAAGAAGATAATGATTACATAATGATTATATATGTATATATATATATTTATATATTACGTATGTAAACGAAAGTTTCATTATAACGTTTTCACAACATATCATAATAAAGAAATGGACAATTCATTAAACTGCAGTTCTGCTCATTATGTAGTAATACACTGCTGATCAATAATATAAGACCGGTTGGAAATTGGATAAAAAAATAACATTTTGTAGATAGGGTTGTGAATTTTTAAATATAGGTTGCTGATAACAATCTACATAAGTGTTCCAAATAAAAAACAATTGCACCATCAACTTTTTCTTAAATCTGCATTTTTATGAAATAAGGCGTTTAACACTAGATCATAAACATAAGACCACATAACTTAAATTATGATAAATACCAAATAACAAAGAAAATGTCAACAAAATTGGCTTTAATAGTGAGTTCTGCCTCCATTGCTTCTGATTCCTTCAAAAACTCTCTGTGGCATACTGGAAATGAGGGTTTCTAGCAGTGTAAGGGGAACGTTGCTCCAACTCGTGAAAATGGACTCTCGAAGCTCATCCACTGTGGCATACTGCTTTCCATTTTTGTAAACATCCCTTGTCATCCACCCCCAGAGGTTTTCTATAGGATTCAAGTCCGGAGAGCATGTGGGATGCTTCGAAATCCGGACACCACTCTCCTCTCAGAAGCTCATTGTCCTGCGTGCTCTATGAATTGCAGCATTATCCTGCTGGAAACCCCACCCATCTCCACACAACCGTTGTCCTTCGGTCACCAGATTAGCATTTTGGAGCATTGTGATGTAGCCAGCTGCAGTTTGACGACCATGAACAATATGCAACTCCATCGTTCCTATGGATGAAAATGCTCCCCACACCATTACGGAGCCTCCAACGCTGTGCCGTGTAGAGTATATCTCAGGAGGCATTTCTTTGTCATGCCAGTACCTCTGGAAGCCATCTGGACTATCAAGATTAAACTTCTTTTCATCTGAGAAGAGGACTTGCATCCATTTTCCAGTGTCCCACGTTTGGTAATCCTGACTGAATCTCAGACGGTCATGCTTGTGGCAAGGTAAGAGCCGGGGCACCTGCAGACGCTTTTTGTTCACCATCCCATTGATGCGTAACTGTCGTCTAATGGTTATTGGGCTGTAATCCGCACCTGTAGCCTCCTTAATTTCCCTAGAAGTTAGTCCTCTGCCCTTCTTCACTACACGTTTGATCCTCCTATTCAGCGCAGAGGAAATTTTTCTTGGTCTACCTGTAGATTTTGCCTTTCCATAGTTTTGGGGATCCTTTAAGAAGTTGCAAACTGCAGTTTTGCTTCGATTCAACTTGTCAGCGATCGCCTGTTGTGACAAACCCAGTTGGTGGAAATCTAAGATTCTGGCACGCTCAACTTCACTTAGTTTAGACGCTTTTGGCATTGTGACACCTTTATGCTATGGATGCTAATTTTAAACTGAGTGAAAAACTATGAAATAACCCAAATTTCAGCTTTTTTGCACCATGGTCTTATGTTTATGATCAAGTGTTAAACGCCTTATTTCATAAAAATGCAGATTTAAGAAAAAGTTGATGGTGCAATTGTTTTTTATTTGGAACACTTATGTAGATTGTTATCAGCAACCTATATTTAAAAATTTACAACCCTAACTACAAAATATTAGTTTTTTTATCCAATTTTCAAACGGTCTTATATTATTGATCAGCAGTGTACTATAATGTTCTTCTTACAAATATCATAAAATATAAGAAAACATTAAATCGAACTTTTATGAATTGAAACCCAAATTTTCTTATTCTATTTTAACACAAGTATTTGAAGCATACTGGTGGTAAGGAAAAGAACGACCCAATGTCGAATTGACTTTCTGACCTCATCGCCATTTTAAGAAATGCGAAGGTTATCCTCTCGATTGGAAGGATCTCTCATCCCATTCCACGGAATGATTCCCAGTGAAAATAAGATCCCTTGCCATTATCACGAGACTCTGTTTCTGTGTATTCAAATAAACTTAAGTACAATGTCATGTTACGAACTGAAGTTCAAAGTTAACTTTATTGAATTGTTTCCTTTATCGTGTGGAGCAGAGAGCGCAATCTTGTTCTACCAAATTCCATTACATCCTTCATAAATTTTATATTCAATAAAACTAAGTTTCTTGGCAGGGATTTGGGCTCAGTGTTATTTTATCAGAGAAATTCGTACTTGAGAGTGGGTGGCTTGTGAACCTACCAACATGGAGTCTTTCGCCATTTTTTGTTTGAAATAGCATTGTATCGAAGAATATGGAAACGTTATAGCACTCAGACACCTAAAATGACTCGTAAAGATGGGTCAATGAAAAATTTATTAATGTGAGATTGATGTAAATTCTATGTTAACCCAAACATCGGGTGTACTGTCACTATCCTGAAATTGAAATCTTACCCAAGGCCGATATGGATATTATCGAATAAAAATACATTAGAAAGTGCATGGTTTATCTTTGGTAATTTTTTATCTAGTTAGGTTTTTCTGACGAATAAAAAATTAACAAAATATTGAATGTATCCGCATACAATAAATGTATTAAAAAATCAGCACGATTATTCTTTCACCCACGTCATCATGTACATTTTCCCTCTTTATTCATACGTCACTATTATTATCCAACAAAAAGCAGTGCGTTGATTTATTTGCTAATATACAATCCAGATCTAAAGAGGCTGCCAGGCGGTGCAATTGGGTTGCTATTTTCTCCCAAGTCTTCTAAATGTGTTTGTACTAAATGACCGGATATCAAAGTCATTACTGTTAAGTGACCCAACTAACGATGCTCATTTTGGAAGAGTTTGATGCAGTATTTCTTCATTTTCACCAAACAATTGTAGGTTTTATTTTTTTTAGAAATATTTTGTACAAAAAAAATAGTTAATGGGTTATCTGCCTAATTCATATAATGAAAAATATTCTATGCGAAACAGAAAGTTTTTTGGTATATCTTCTTCGAAATATGCGTTATTTTTCAACAGACGAAAGACCAGGATGAAATTTCCTATATCTAAAGGAACAGTTAATATTCCAAACCAAACTCTCTATAACCTGGGTAACTAATAGAGAATGTGACTGTTGATGATATATAGAATTTGTTACGCAAACATGGCGCTGCTTCCTCTTGGCATTCGCGTCCATAACTCTTAACATCGCGACTGCAGCGTGAGAGGCATGGAAAATCACGCCTCGGAGACCGGAAGAAACTACTTTGATTTAGGGTGAAGCCAAACAGAGGGAGAAACTTAACATCACGAGTCAAGACCTTAAATTACAACCAGTAAAACTGTTAAACTTGAAGAAGATGAAATTATGTGATTGTGAATGTTAGGATAAGTATTTAAATCTAATTATTTAGTACAATTTGCTAATATGGGTTAAATTATTATTTGTTTGTTAATTTGCAGCGTCTAGTTTTGACTCGAATTGGTCGAAATATTTAAAATATGTCGAGAGATGTACCATGTATTACAAAAAACACTACATCACTATTTTCATTTTGTATTAAAAATTTCCTTGAATACAAAAATCATACATTTTCTTTTACAAAGAGAGGAAGTTCACGTTACTCCGTTCTTAGGACATCTTACTTGAGTGTCTTTTGACGCGCGTCAATTAACGCATTACCTCTTTGAAATGTGGGGCATACATGCGTTTTTTGGACGGGAGTTGAAAGAGTTAATAAACGGACAATTCTGAATGCAAGAAAAAGACGCGGCGTCAAAAATACGTTCGTGTGCGGAGGGCCTGAACTGGCCTCGCTACTTAGTTTGGACTCTGGAGCATCTCTGACCATCCCTTGGTTATTCTTTTTGTAAATCAGAGCAGCGCTAATGGATTCCTTTGGGTCTAATTAGTCAAAACCTCTCCTGGGAGCACAGACTAATAGCTAATATCCACGACTTTTCATCCTTCGAGAAGAAGATCCACCGTAATGCTTTTTAATTGAAAAAGATGGAAAGGCTTTCATAATGGCTCTTCTAAGTGCAAGAACAGTGGCTAATTAGCGACATATGACAAAATTGATAATAAAAATTCAGAGTTGTTTATATTCATTATTTAATTATATGTTTCTTCAATTACATGGTCTCGATATGAATAAAGAGTATGCATTCACATAAATTTGGGAATGTATTTGATTTAAATTATTTGTGAAAGAAGTACTAATTATGTGCAGAAGAAAATTAGATCAGATATTATTAAACTCATAATGAGATACATAGTTCTTTTTACAAAAAACTCATTGGCATAAATAACATCAGTACAGGTCTAAGTTGAATAATGGTAAAAAAATCTGGTGGAACTGTGGTACAGTACTATTGTTCTACTTCAGTACAGTACTATTGTTTTATTTCAGTACAGTACAAATGTTCTATTTGATTACAGAACAATTGTTCTACTTCAGTACAGTACAATTGTTCTACTTCAGTACAGTACAAATGTTCTATTTGATTACAGAACAATAATTGTTCTACTTCAGTACAGTACTATTGTTTTATTTCAGTACAGTACAAATGTTCTATTTGATTACAGAACACTTGTTCTACTTCAGTACAGTACAATTGTTCTACTTCAGTACAGTACAATTGTTTTACTTCAGTACAGTAAAAATTTTCTACTTCAGTACAGTACAATTGTTCTACTTCAGTACAGTACAATTGTTCTACTTCAGTACAGTAAAATTGTTCTACTTCAGTACAGTACAATTGTTCTACTTCAGTACAGTTAAATTGTTCTATTTCAGTACAGTACAATTGTTCTACTTCAGTACAGTACAATTGTTCTACTTCAGTACAGTACAATTGTTCTACTTCAGTACAGTTCAATTGTTCTATTCCAGTACAGTACAATTGTTCTACTTCAGTACAGTACAATTGTTCTACTTCAGTACAGTACAATTGTTCTATTTCAGTACAGTACAATTGTTCTACTTCAGTACAGTACAATTGTTCTACTTCAGTACAGTACAATTGTTCTACTTCAGTACAGTACAATTGTTCTACTTCAGTACAGTACAATTGTTCTACTTCAGTACAGTACAATTGTTCTACTTCAGTACAGTACAATTGTTCTACTTCAGTACAGTGCAATCTAATGTCCTGTGTGTGGTGCCGTTTCTCCAATATCAGTAGATAGAGTGTGGCCATAACTCATCTACTCACTGTAGATTAACGCACGGAGAGATTTACGAGTAGCTATACCAGCACATTTCTATTTCCCACGCATTCAGGCGTAGAGGCTTCCTTTGTAATGATTTCACCTTGTTGACTAGAGATCCCAGTCAAAAACAGGCGCAATGATCTGTAGATTTAGAAAAGCGATAAGCGTCGTGCAAGCTATTGAGCTATTTTTTAAATTCAATGACAAAGAAGTACATCTGTCAAAGAATCATATTAATCTACAACTAAGATCTTTACAAAGCTTTACAACGAAAAAAGTCGATCCATATCACCCCTGACGTTTCCGCATGAAAGACTTTCAGTCAAGTCTTCATTAGATCAAAAGGCTCCCTTATGAACAGAAAAAAGAGTAAGTTTGATCGTCCGTCAAAATGTCTGTACAAAAAAGGAACTGTGTTTTACAGCGGAATGTAATTCAACACCCAAGTCATTCGTGAATGTTTGTACTTGTTTTACTCTTTTATAATGTTTATAACTAATTCACCTGTTTGCGGGAAACAGGTGAAACCTTTAATCGTCAATATGTTTACCTAGATAGTAAGATGTACATAGTATGGTTTCTAAATTTTGATGGAGACACCATGAATTAATTTTGGCGCATAACATTGTATATTCTTTAGTGAAGTGGGATAGATGAAAATTCCATTGAAAACAGAATAAATTAGTAATGATTGCGAAAAAAAATATAAAAAATCTTTATACTTTTTGAAGTAGTCATTCATTTTAGTAATTGTATTTGCTCCTCAGCTTTAAGTTATCGTACCTTTATTACAATTGATATGAATCTATTTATAATTCGAATGCATTACGTAGGTGAGAAATTGTATGTGTTGTTACTGTTATAATTTGTCTAACAACATCATGAATGTACCTTACAAGTCCAATATGATTACTGTATCTTTGACATAATATTAGTTACCACTCTACTAAAGCTACTGTATTTTGGATACACAAAATCTTATGTTTACTACAGATTCACTATCTTGGATCACTCGTTAACAGTTACTGTAATTTGGATACACATAATCGCAATTACAACTCCTCATATTTCCGTGGGTAGTTCCATCGCTCCAGCTCCAGAACAATGAAAGCAAATTAGAGCTAACAAGACAATTCACTGGAGGTGTTCATTAATGCAGATCACACTAATGGTTCAGTAATGACGAAGACGCATTCAGTAGCTTTTTAGTCTCCACAACAATTCGAACAATTAAAGAAGACGTCAGTTGCGACCACAATCTGAAACCCAAAAGAACGACAGAAGAAACCTCTCCTAGGCGTCACATTTCATTAATTCAGAGAGACAGTTGGAATAATTAGAGGTAGGTATTTAGTTTCATAAAGGACACAGACACACAATCATGGCTGACGGCTCACTAGAAAAAGGAATTAATACTATCAGCTGCAAGGACAGAAGGAAGGAAGGAAGGATTGCCAGCACAAATCTCTCTCATTGTAGACGGCTTTGCAATCTTTTCTCACTGGAGAAATTCCGTTTCAGCTTTTAGGATTAGGAGGGCGAAATAAATTCTAGGAGATTGGACTGCTGCTGCAACAGCTCTCGCTGCAACGCCAGCTTCTAAAGCGAGAAAATAGTCGCGATTTGCTATATTTTATTCGAATAGAAAGAGATTATTAGCTTGTATAAAAGAAACGTACCATTGGAATCAATTTATAGTCATATTCATATTTCTTCTTAGTATAAACAATTTAAATATTCATTGACAGTGTTTTTCGGTCACGTTAGTTTTCCACACTTTTGAATCTCGTTAAGTAAAGAGAATGTACCTTAATAGCCATAGGAGCGGTAATATTCTCTCCATGTATCATTATTATTACCCTTAGAAAAACACAAGAGATGTGAATTATTACCTCGTAAAGAGGAGACCAAACACTAAGTATATCAGTGTTCATTTTTTGGTGATACTGATTTTAAATTCACGTGCATTTGTTTGAGCATTTTAAAATAAAATACTTGAAGTCTCGTAAAATTGGTACTTTATATAATTTATTTATGTTTATTTACATCAATGATATATTCATTTTTATTTATTATATTTATTTATGATAGTTATAATAAATATGATTAATTTTATAGTAGATATAAATATTAAAATAAGTCTATACTTTTATTTTTTAAAGACAATATTTTTCCATCAATAACATGAATAAAAATTGATGACCAAGGTTTGAATGAAAAAAAAAACATCTCTCATGATTAGCGGAGCAAAACTCCTTGCACAAGAAATTCGTTTGAGTTAATTACAAATACTCACTAAGTTAATTAACATTCCTTTCATTTGTTCTTCTGCCAAAACTCATAATGAAATATTTTTGTGTAAAAAGTCGGACCAAGAAGCTCTGCTCCGTGTTTCATTTAATTTGGAAAGAAATGGCGGAGGAGATTAATTCCAGTGAAGAGGGAGGGCGTCAATTTTGTCATTAGTTGAGTAAATAAATGATCTGCAGACACGGAATGATAACTGGCTAATGTATTCTCACAATCACCCAACACGATACGCTTTAGAAAATAGTATAACAGCATGTTAGTTGAATATTAAACTGTAATATAATTCGAATGCAAAATAATTAAAAGGTATAAAAATGTTGAAAAAAATACCTAGATGCAAAGAATAGTTACTGGCTATAAACGCTGTCAAGAGTATTCGGTAGGCAATGGATATGTAATTTTTCACACTATTTTACGATCGGTGAAAATAGGGTAAGTTCCAAGTTATCAAATTTTTCCACGTTATCGTTAATATAAAAAAAAATTAATACACACTTTTAATCGAAAAAAGTGAAACAGTCCGATAATTTCGAATTCATTTATCCTACGAACTGTTCTTATACAAACTCAATCAGGTATCATATATAACAAATTTCGGTGGTTTTGACGTGATTGTGACTTATTTCTAATAGGTATATAATGATAGCAATTATGAATTAATGCATTCAACAAACAGAAGATACTGTAAAATCTTTACTTTCCCATATTTATTTGCCTTTCATTAACTGCTCAATAAAAATAATTGATTGCTTCAATTATATCAGTTATGTTAATCGCAAGAAAACTAATTAACGCAATATAGTGCAAAAGGCTAATTACGATTATTCTTCATTGATTGGGACGATAATTAATAGAAACAGAATGTTTAACAATCTCTTGAATTAAAAGATTTGACTGTAGTTGTTTGATTTGTTGGGTAATTAATTTAATAGCTGTCTAGAGTTTATTTTTAAATTAAATTTTAGCTTAATATAATAAATATATAGTTTAAAACTATAGAAAAAATTAATTAACTTTTGCTTCAGAACCAAAGACCTTATCAATAGTTTCAAAAGAGATTAAATACAAGGGACTAGAAGAAGCAGTCAGAAGGGAAAATATTTATTGTTCTAAAACTAAGATCAAGGAACCTAATCCTGCAAACAATTCAGTTCATAATATTTTTTTATTTGCTTTTATAGATTTTAATAGTTGATAATTGTACGAATCACTATACCTGACTCTGAAGAAAAATACTTCAATCTCTTTGTTTTGATCTAAAATTTCAATTCTATAAACAAACAATTGGTTTTCGGCCTGCATTTAAGATTTCAATTGTCACTTGAATTATATAAACGTTCATATGATAAGTTTATCCAATTTCATACCTTCACACGAATAGTAAATATTGGATAGATTATAGCTACCTATAATATACCTTTTACCTACTTCACATTCAAAACATACGGTGTACATTCTTTTTCTCCAGACTGAAAATTAGCAAGGTGGGAGTAAAGCGGATTTTGCACAGCTTTGATTATAAAATTCTTTAAAAAAAAAAAAAAAGGATTCTATCAAATTTCATGGTGTTTGCAGCAAAATGATAAAAAAAATAATAGCCTAACACATTGATTATCATAATAAAAATGCTTGGAATGGACCTTTAAATACATTTTAATACATTTTATTGCAGACTATAGTGGAAAAATGCTGTACACAGTCTGAATAGAGCTGTACATAAAAAAGATTTTTCTTCTTCACAACTTAGGATAAGATTTACGAGACGGAAGAAGGAGTGGGTGGTGGTATTGTGGAATATTTCTTTTTGACAAATTGGTTCTTGAGGGACAACTGATGAATAAGCAAAGTGATTTATAGACCTAAATGCCTTTGTGGTTAAATATATAGCGTGAGACGTAACTGGTAAGGATAATTTATCACTTTGAGAAACTATAACTGTACGATTACGTTTTGGTAAAAAAAATTCAACTGCAGAATATGAAGGCGTACACTGAGAAAAAATTGCGAGTCAGCCTGACTCATCGCTTGACTCGAAGTGTGCAAAACTCCAATATTGGAGTCTTTTCTCTTGACTGACTCCACCTGAGTCAATCTGACTATGAAATAGGAGTCAATATGACTCTTGTTTTTGAGTAAAATATTAGGATGAGTCAAATTGACTCGCATTTTTCAGCTGGTTTTGGGACAAACTGAGAACTCAATTTTGAGTCAATTTGACTCGTATTTTTTTCTCAGTGTACGCATATTAAACGAATATTTGTGCTTCCAACTCTAATCGAGGACGTACTTGTTTCACAGCAGGTGTGGTAGTAAGTGCTAACTACCTCCAGGTATTAGAGCAATCACGATAGCTGTCAGGGAAGACATTACTTTAATAAATAGAGGCAATCATCCACAGGGAGAAGGAATGTCAAGATGGAGAAGAGTGTGGTTAGGACATTGATTAATGGGGAGAAAGAAATGCAATGGCAAGAGAAAGACTGAACTGTTAAGAAATGCAATGGCAAGAGAAAGACTGAATAACAAATGCAATGGCAAGAGAAAGACTGAGCTGTTAACAAATGCAATGGCAAGAGAAAGACTAAACTGTTAACAAATGCAATGGCAAGAGAAAGACTGAACTGTTAACAAATGCAATGACAAGAGAAAGACTGAACTGTTAACAAATGCAATGGCAAGAGAAAGACTGAACTATTAACAAATGCAATGGCAAGAGAAAGACTGAACTGTTAACAAATGCAATGGCAAGAGAAAGACTGAACTGTTAACAAATGCAATGGCAAGAGAAAGACTGAACTGTTAACAAATGCAATGGCAAGAGAAAGACTGAACTATTAACAAATGTAATGGCAAGAGAAAGACTGAACTGTTAACAAATGCAATGGCAAGAGAAAGACTGAACTGTTAACAAATGCAATGGCAAGAGAAAGACTGAACTGTTAACAAATGCAATGGCAAGAGAAAGACTGAACTGTTAACAAATGCAATGGCAAGAGAAAGACTGAACTGTTAACAAATGCAATAGCAAGAGAAAGACTGAACTGTTAACAAATGCAATGGCAAGAGAAAGACTGAACTGTTAACAAATGCAATAGCAAGAGAAAGACTGAACTGTTAACAAATGCAATGGCAAGAGAAAGACTGAACTGTTAACAAATGCAATGGCAAGAGAAAGACTGAACTGTTAACAAATGCAATGGCAAGAGAAAGACTGAACTGTTAACAAATGCAATGGCAAGAGAAAGACTGAACTGTTAACAAATGCAATAGCAAGAGAAAGACTGAACTGTTAACAAATGCAATGGCAAGAGAAAGACTGAACTGTTAACAAATGCAATGGCAAGAGAAAGACTGAACTGTTAACAAATGCAATAGCAAGAGAAAGACTGAACTGTTAACAAATGCAATGTCAAGAGAAAGACTGAACTGTTAACAAATGCAATGGCAAGAGAAAGACTGAACTGTTAACAAATGCAATGTCAAGAGAAAGACTGAACTGTTAACAAATGCAATAGCAAGAGAAAGACTGAACTGTTAACAAATGTAATGGCAAGAGAAAGACTGAACTGTTAACAAATGTAATGGCAAGAGAAAGAGTATGATCAACTTATATAAAAATTCTTTTTTCAATATCTAGATGGCATCTCACCAAAGTAAATTCATTTAAAAGAGATACAAAGTTCACCAATTTATTTTATCTCACAGATCAAATAAATCGCTCCAATAACATTTTTAGCAATATTACTCTCACGCGAAATCAATATAGAGCGAAAGCATACAATTTAGTTAAATCCAAATACAATTGCCTCCACCTTAAATTCTAAACAACAGGTATAAGCACATACGTATCTATGTTCCAATTAACTAAGGATTATGAAACTCGGTACTACTGTAAACAACCAAAATTCAATCTATATTTAACTGCTGGCAATAACTCACATATAAATCTGCCTTTTTCAATTCAGATTTCATTTGTTTGTTACAAATAATATAATATTTTATGATTGAAACTCTTAAAAATATTTGTGATAATTTTTCATTTCGAGATTTTTTATTTATATGATAGGATTATCAAATTAGTTATTATGTTTTTATTTATTTCTAACGCAAATAAGCATTTTATTCACTGAACCAATTTTCTGTTCACAAAATAAGATTTAATTTAATATTCATGCCATTGAAGGTTTTTTTTAGATATTTTTAATGCCTACTAAAGGATCATGGTAATTATTATTACTAGTGTTCACGTGATGTCAAAAATGGCATTTCTAATATATCAATTTAATTAAAACTAAAATAACAAAATTTTAACTTATGGAACAATTATGTATACTCAACTGAATGAAGTTTAATTTAATATAGTTATTGAAACCATGTTTTGCTTATTATTAGATTAATGTGATGGACAGACAGAGCTAGAGACTCGATCTTGTTATAGTATTGATTGTATACTGAAAACCTAGATTCTTTTTCTCCTTTTTATAGGTAATTTAATGGCAGTCTAGTAGCGTTCATTAACATAAATGAATATGGAGAAGCTGTAGTAAACCATACATGACTGAACACAGCAATGAATTTGGAACCACATTAGCAAACTGAATAGAAGAAAATGGTAATAATGGAGATTACATATTCAATGAGTATAAATAACTGCATTACGGGCTACATGAATAAAAACCTGAGATAAAATAAAACTGATGATAAATATTACGTAAGCCAAATTTATCACCGAAAATCTTAAATCTATTACTTTAAAATTGAATTAGATTGCATGTAATGTGGTTTTGTATACTGGTTTACAGTATAAAAAAATCATTTATTTGGCATAGATTTATAATTTGATTTTCGCATTTTTGTATGACATCAGTAAAAATTTCATATAAAATCAAGATATTAATTTTTAGAATTTAAGAAAAATTATCAGAAATGGCTTCAAATATTGAAGAACAAAAACGAATCCGAAATATATTCATTCACAACAAACTTAAAGTATGTCCACGAAAATGTTTCCACCGCCATTGAATACAATAAGTATTGAGTATAACTAATCAATTATCACTTAATGTCTTAAAATATTACGTATCTATATGGTACCAATATTATGCATACTATAGTATGAGCATTTAGATTCAATGGCAGTGGATACATTTTTGGTGGACACACTGTATGAAATGTATTATCAAGATGTATTATAGGGGGAGACCTAGTCTCGTCAAATATAATAATGTATGACATATTGACTCTCTTTGTGGCTATTGTTGTTACCCTTCTCCAAATCACTAGGGAGGAACTCCTAAATTGACCACCATTGTCAGTCTGGGGAATAATGGTACTATCTGATACGTAATTTACTGTACAGTTTGGACTATCAGCATAAAAGTGTATTTTAAATTTCAATAATACTCAGAATGGTACTTTTTATTGATTTAAAAATTACTCTTTTCGGATTGAAAATAAGTGAATAGCACTAAGTTTAGCTATTTTGTATTTTATTGATTTTTCGATTAGTCATGTAACTCATGTTAGACAATATATTATAATACTGTTAAGAATTAGGGCAGCACAATTACTGAATGACAGTAAACCAGTTCCGAGTTTTAACAAGGATACCCCGCTCTTATTAGGTCTCAGACTTATGACAGTCTAATAAGTATGGCACACGTCTCGATATTATTTCTCTTGGTATTAAAAATTTATTTTAGGACTAACTTTAGTAATTTAGTTAGTCGTTTTCGGTTAATCTGCTTTCACCGTAACTGATGCAGGTGGGATAAATTAAAAAGAATTTTATTGTAAGTAATTTATTTTAATTACCATAGAGATATTTGTAACATGAAGACAGGTCCCACACTTATTAGAATATCCTAAGTCTGAGTTGTAATAAGAGCGGAGTATGCCTGTATTCCGAATTTTCTTGAATATTTGAAGGCGTATCTCTGCTTTTAAAAAAAATTTACCACGAAAACCCTCTCCGGTTTGAAAAGTTTCCTAGATTGGATAGAATTGGGGAAAAAATGACATGAAATAATATATGATTTGAAATAAAAAGAAGAGTAACCATGCACGTATTTATTTATTATTGCAATTTTAATAAAAGCTATAATAAAATTAAATTCATGTACACCTAATTCGATTACATCTATTAAAAGATAAAGATCCATTTTGTTTTGAATTCTACAGAGAATGATATAAAATATTTTCCTCTTATCATTTTAATGATATTATTTATTCTTAATGTAAGTTGAGAAGTTTCATTTAACATTCTCACAATAATAAATTCATATAATGGGACTAACTCTAAAAATAATTAACTATTCACGTAACTTCTGTGAATAATTGACTCCACTATATTAAATGCAGGAGATTTGGGACAACAACTGGGAATATTTTCACCTTCCGTTTTCGAAACATGGAAATTCGTTAGTGTTTTAGGTAAATTGTCATAAATTCCTTGAAAATATTTAGAAGTATAACAGTAAACTGAAAAATGGGTATGATATTATTTAAAGTTTGAATAGTACTATTTCTCCCATGATGTTATATATAATTAATAAATTTACATAGGATAATTTTCTTAGTAATTCGATATATATATAATAAAAGAATATATTTGGTTGACATTGATTCTCTTGTACCTATGATAATATCGAGGATAATTTTTTTGCTCATTGGTTGGCTATGAAATTAGTGCATCTGGGGCGTGCTGCCTCCACCCCTCTCCCCCCCCTCCCTCCCCCTCCACAACACCCGGCTAGGTAAAAAATCAGTCATGAAGTGTGCAGTACAACAAACTAGCGGATGCAACAAATTACATTTCAACCATCTATGTTGAGAATTTCCAACTTCTTATTGCTTGAAAAGTAATTTAATTCAACTCTTTACTATATGCATGGAGGTGGAGCCGCCAGGGGGCGTAACACTTACGGTTTAGTGCTCCGCCCTTCTGTTAGTTCGTCCTACTTGCCGACCAATCAGAGAAGAGGTAACCTTAAAAACCATTTTCCGTAGAAACATTATTGTTGCAGCATTGTATCGATAGAAACTTTTACGGTAGAGACAATATCTCAAAAACAATGAAAAAAACCTAATTATTCATTATGGTGGGCTGTAGAAGATTTTAACCAACTTAATCTCCTATGACCCAACTAGAATTTTCTCTCAGTATACTGGTAATAATCATTTCAATCTATAAAAATAATCAATTAAATTGATAAATAAGGATGAATCAAATTACCATCAAAAAATATTTCATATATATTTTTAATTTAACAAAAAGAATGAAATACAATTTTAACCCTATAATATGCCATCGTTGTTCACATATCTCCAAAAATCCATACGCCACTCTGCAATATTATTCCCCACACAATTTTATCGGAGAGTTTCAGTAGATTTTCATCCTATGTATATATACACATATATCATTTTTCATTTTTAATAAAAAGCGATGCGGGGAAATCTTTTCTATCAGCGCAGATTCGCCTGTCATCTCTCGACATTATATTGACGCGGTAACAATAAATGCAGATTCAATATATTCTCACGTCATCCCATTCTTCTGTTCTGACAGACGCAAATGGATGGCTTTTTATTTGATAGATTGAATGGAGTTACAGAAAATTATACCTATGCAGTGTGACCCAAAAAAGTAAACTCGATATATTTAGAATATACCGGGTATGAGTAATTTAATTTGATTGACGGTTTTAAGTGTTTGCTTAGGAGCCATAAATGGAAAATAAATACAAAGGACTCGAAATAGCAGTCTGAAAGGATAAGGGCTATCTGGGTAAATGAGCATTTGAATTTGATTTTTTGTTAAATAAATTTACAACCTTTTTTTGTTCGACCTTCCTGTATATATTTTGATTCTTAGGTATTTTCGTGGCAAGGTGCCGTCCAGACGGAGAGGTACCCAAGAAAGCCTCACAGGACGAAATTCATCTCATTGGCACCGGAGATAGCTGAAAAATAACCTTATCAAGTTATCAGAGATAGAGTTAAGGTGAGCCGTAGAAGATTTAAGAGAGAAAATTAAATTGGGTCATAGAAGATTAGAGGAGAAAGTTATGGTGGGGCCATAGAAGATTAAGGAGAGGAAATTATGCTGGTGGAATAGAAGAATAAGATGAGGTGAATGCATATTGTTCATGAACTAATTAGTTAAGGAATATTTTATATTGCAGCTGTTTTTGTAATATTCGATTTCATTTAGATATGTTTTCATAAACATGGGGAGCATCTCACTTTCTAAGATCCTGTTTGGTGGTCTATTCGGCTCTAGTTTTATCAGGGTCCGAATTTCCATTCGACTTCATGTTTTCATCGAGGTCCGAGTTCATCAGTATTCATGTTTCATCCGCCTGATTTGAATAAAAGCATTAATAAATTATATAATTTGAACTTCAATATGATAATTTTGGTAACACAATTAATCTTGTTTCATAATGGATTCAAATTAAAAAATCATTTATATATTTCTAATGAGAAACAATTCATATGTAACCAATGGTACTATAAGGAGATAGACATAAAATTCGTTAATAGTACTCATAATTACTTCAAGCAAAGAATGTAGAAATAGAAATAATTCTATTGTTTATAAAATTTTAAATATCCTGTATAGTGTACATACAGTTCAAGTTTCATGTGGTAAAACATTATGATGTTAAAATTTAGTTTTAGTATTTCATAGTAATTTGAATTTTTGCACGAATACAATAAATTCCAAATGTATACAAAATTAGTATTGACTAAGTTTTTATTGCTATATAGTGACATCTTTCCTCTGCATTAACCCGCAATAACTTTTTTTTTTAAATACAAAAGAAGCAAAACTTCTGTTATAAACACTATGACAGAACTGTATTTTGTGGATCGAGTTATGCTAATTTCACCAATTGTAGTTATCCAATTCCCTATTATTTCAAAATCATAAAAATCTGTCATCGAGTACCCAGGCCAATTTTAAAATATCTTCAAGCATTACAATGAGTAAATTTTCTCTTAGAAAATATGAAATCCTTACAGATACCCTTTTCTATGACTGCATATTGTATGGTGTGTCCCTTAACACCGGATTTAAGTAAAATAGTTAGGGGTGACGTAGGGTCCTGATGAAATATTAATGGCAGCAATAGGATTAGAGGACTGCACTATGTTTTTATCTCCGACAGCAGTCAATCAGTCCGTTAGAATTTGTAATAAAGGCATGCATTTACAATTGAACATCTGGTACAACTGCGGATTAACCCTCAGAATTGGGGTGAAAAAAATGAATGATTTTACCATTCGATGCTTGCAACTCAAAGATGATATTGTAATTTTGGATGGGTATTTTTTCCTTATAATTTCTTTTAAATAGCCAATATGACAAAATAACCGATCTTACATTATGACACAGTAGCCGATATGACAAATAACCGATGTTACACTATGACACAGTAGCCGATATGACACAGTAGCCGATATAACACAGTAGCCGCTATGACACAGTAGCCGCTATGACACAGTAGTCGATATGACACAGTAGTCGATATGACACAGTAGCCGATATGACACAGTAGCCGATATGATACAGTAGCCAATATGTCACAGTAGCCGATATGACACAGTAGCCGATATAACACAGTAGTCAATATGACACAGTAGCCGATATGACACAGTAGCCGATATGACACAGTAGTCGATATGACACAGTAGCCGATATGTCACAGTAGTCGATATGACACAGTAGTCGATATAACACAGTAGTCGATATGACACAGTAGCCGATATGACACAGTAGCCGATATGACACAGTAGCCGATATGACACAGTAGCCGATATGACACAGTAGCCGATATGACACAGAAGCCGATATGACACAGTAGCCGATATGACACAGTAGCCGATATGACACAGTAGCTGATATGACACAGTAGTCGATATCACACAGTAGCCGATATGACACAGTAGTCGATATCACATGGTAGCCGAAATGACTCAGTAGCCGATAGGACACAGTAGCCGATATGACACAGTAGCCGATATGACACAGTAGCCGATATGACACAGTAGCCGATATGACACAGTAGCCGCTATGACACAGTATTTGATATGACACAGTAGCCGATATGACGCAGAAGCCGATATGACACAGTAGCCGATATGGCACAGTAGCCGATATGACACAGTAGTCGATATGACACAGTAGCCGATATGACACAGTAGTCGATATGACACAGTAGCCGATATGACACATTAGCCGATATGACACAGTAGCCGATAGGATACAGTAGCCGATATGACACAGTAGCCGATATGACACATTAACCGATATGACACAGTAGCTGATATGACACAGTAGCCGATATGACACAGTAGCCGATATGACACAGTAGCCGATATGACACAGTAGCCGATAGAAAACATTGGCTGATATGACACAGTAGCCCATATGACACAGTAGCTGATATGACACAGTAGCCGATAGAACACATTGGCTGACACAGTAGCCGATATGACAAAGTAGCCGATATGACACAGTAGCCGATAGAACACATTGGCTGATATGACACAGTAGACGATATGACACAGTAGCCGATAGAACACATTGGCTGATATGACACAGTAGCCGATATGACACAGTAGCCGATAGAACACATTGGCTGATATGACACAGTAGCCCATTATATGACACAGTAGCCGATAGAACACAGTGGTCGATATGACACAGTAGCCAATAGAACATAGTGGTCGATATGACAGTGTATTTAAAAAAAATTATGTAAAAATATTGTATTTTGTTTTCCAAGAAATGATATTTTTTCATTGAAAGCAAGAATATATAGTATTATGTATGACTGAAATTATTTAGCGATTTATTGTGTTTTTTCAGGACATATAACTTCATTCATACATTTTTGTAATATATTCTTACATTTAGTTCCTAATTTTCAGTAACTATTACGTCTTATTATTCGTACAATATATAATCATAGCTTTAATTTATAATAGGTGTTCAAATCGCCACCTAAAGTGCTGGTGACTGAAATAGAAAGAAGGTGATAGAGAGAGTCAATTCTCTCGAGTTATAAGAGTGCAGGTAGCTCATTAATAACATTAGTCAGTTATTAAGACCATTCTTTAATGTCTATTGGACATGCAACCTGAATAAGTAGAAAATGATACATCAAGAGCGCCAAAACAGCTATAATTACGATTTGGACATTACAATTTTATGAACATTGACATTCAGAAGAAATTGTTACGATTCCAATCAGAAACTTCTCCCCAGTCGCTCCCACAATTCAACTCTTTCTTTTATTTCCGAACCAATTGCATTGGCAATACACTTCCAATTTAGAAAAATGTCGTGACAAATCGGAAAATCCAGTAAGCTGCAGAGCTGCTTTTTTCACTCCACAATTCTCCACACCAATTGCCAAACAAGTCACGTCCTCTCTAAATTCATTGGATGTAAAATAAAAGCTCCGCGTATCGAGTAGCTATTATTAAAAGAGAAACTTCGCTCACTCTAATGATAGCTTTGAATGCGAGAAAGAACGCCAAGTTCTATGACGATGGCCGTTCCAGAGCTCTAATACCAGGCTTCGAACTTTTCTCTTTGGAGCTCCAACGTTACACCAAAGAATATTTTGTCATCACTTTGTGTGTTGGTAAATCATGTGAGAGGTAGCATGGATACGAAGCATCCCTTTGTGTGACATGTTGGTAAACCATTTGAGAGGTAGCATGGATACGAAGCATTACTTTGGATTACTCTGTAACGCTATCTTGTATAGAAATAATGGTAAACCAATGTAGCAGACATATACAAAATACATTGATAGATCATGACGCCTCGATGAATTTACTCAAGAATAATAATATTAAATTTTAAAATACCTGCTTATAATATCTTTTAGTTACTTATAGCGTTAATGAAAACATAATCATTCAAAAGAGGCAAAACTACACAAAACTTATTTATTAAAATAATCATCGAGCATTATACAATCACCTACGAAATCATTAAACTGAATAAGATATCTGTAAGCTCTGTTAAAGTACGCTCTAATTTACCACAGTAAGTATGTTATTCTTCACCACTTCCTAACCGCAATCATGAATACTCCATGCAATAATGATATGGCTACTGAATGCATAATACATGCTCTGAATAATACATGATGTCCATATCATGCATAAAACAGAGTATGTTAATAATCTGCTATCTGGTAGAAAGCTTTTCAAAGAGCTTAGATAACTTATCAGTTTGATTACTTGTAATTAGTTGCAATAATTAGCATATTAAATAACTATTATGATAATTTGTATGATATTCAAGCTATAAGTTCAACTTTTATACATGTAACTATTTTGACAGATATTCATATATTTCTTATTTATCATATATACAATTCATATTTCTTTTTTAGATCAGATATTTTATTGAGGTTTTTTCCTGTGCAATGTGCAGCGTGTTGTGGCACATCTGTGGTCTAGCCAGAGAAATCAGAGAGAATAGAGTTCACAGAATTGCAATATGTGTATTGAACTCTTGCTAAATGTATATATATAGATAGTTTATATACTTGCGTATACAGGGTGACCCACAAAATTGTACCCAACTTTTAATTATTATATATTGTATTTTAAAACAGATGAGAAATGAATTGAAATAATACTAAAAATTAGTTGTTTATTTTTTAATTAGTTGTACACTTTTTTGTGGGCCACCCTGTATACAGTGTATCCCAAAAAAATGTATCCACTGCATTGAATCTGCATTATTCATCATTACACGATAATATGCATAATATGTTGGTACCATATATACGTAGATCAATATTAATGAATTATAAATAGTACTTATAAGATATACTCGATGGCAGTGGAGACATTTTTTGCGGACACACTGAATATTAATAATATAGATGTTAATTATAGACTGAATATTAATTATAAAAGTAAGGTTTGGTTTGAACCAATATTGTTTTGAACGCGTTATTTGAATATAAAACAACAGTAATGAATAGAGTGATGATCTAAAATTAAATTTTGTAATAGAAATGGAAATCGTTATATTTTGTGATATAAATAGAAAATATTATATTTTGTAATGTAAAGGGAAATCGTTATATTTTGTGATAAAAATAAAAATTGTTACATTCTGTAAGGAGAATAAGAATTATTTTATTTTTTAATATAAATAAAATAACTATTTTTGTATGTAAATCAAGTTGGTTTATTGAATGATTATTTCATTAAACTGTTTTTTAATGTCCTTTTAAGAATATTTCAATCATATCAAATTAAGAAAGTAAAGTAATTTGGTTTTGCAAAATTAATTGAGTATATTTTATAATAAAATAAAGTGAAAGCAATAACAATAACTATTTTTGAGTTTATTATTTATATTTATATAGGAATAATTTTATTTTGATATATTTATTTATACATTCAAAATAAAAGTATTTACCAAAAATGACCTTCATTTTAAGTTTTTCATTTAAATCAAAATTAACGGCAGTTTTGAGATTTTTGTTAAAATCAAAATAAAAAATAGTTCATTTCAACACGAAATTAGTATTTGAATTTAACCATAAGTCATTTCCCAAAATAACGCATCAGAAAAAGAGATTCCATTTGCAGTTTTTGAGATCTCAATTTAAACAAACGAAGTTTAGACCACAACTCGGGCTTCAATCTCGGCTTTCGAACAAACATTGGAGAGAAAAATCAAACGGTTTGACTACGAGACATCAAATTGGATTCGATTCCGGATTGAGGAGTAATAGGAATGGGAATCGAATTCCATGGAACTTTTCGAATCAAAGCAAATATGGCCTAGTGATAGAAGATTGAAATAACTTGTTTAATTAAATTATAAAATAAAAAATAAAGCCAACCGAAAAAATTGTTCTATAAAATATAATAAATTCTTCAATTTAATTTTATTTAAAGAAGACTTTACTTTTCCAGTAACCCGTACACGGCTGTTTAATTTTAACTTTACTGATGTGCCACATCTACAGATTGCTGTCCCAAAATAAAGCCACCCTCCATCTACGGGTTAAAAACAAGAAACAGACAAAAAATGCAGTTATTCATCAATTGAAAATACGCTGGTAAATATTTCCAAGCAATCAATATCATCAACTAAAATAACTGATATCTTTTAACGGAGATATAAAGAACACTGTAATTGTTAATCAAAACAGACGGTGTTCTTCGTAGCGAACTCTTCTGGAGATAAGAAACTAATTAAAGATGGCGAGAGAGGCACTCCTGTAGCCTATCTACTCTGTTAACTTTCGATACATTTTAATAGCCTCTTTAAACTATCCATGAATAGATAATGCGACCAAAATCTAAAGCGTGGGCTGCTCCTTCACTAATTAAATCGGGTCATTTTCTGGCTCCAACATGCTTGTAAGACTATCAACTTCGATTAAATCCATTATCATTCGTGATAAAGAAATGAGTAATGATCTTATAAAGTTGCCAAGTAAACTTTAACCTAATTCCATCATATAAATATAACTATAAAAGGGTGACCCACAAAAACGTGTACCCAACTTTGAATTAATATTAACATTGTACTTGAAAATAAAGAATGAATCTTATGCATTGAGAGTAGTATAATGGATACAAGTGAAAATATACTATTTTTAATTCTACCTGAAACTAATTTTTATTTATTTAAAATACAATATTTATATCAATACAAAGTTGGGTACACTTTTTTGTGGGTCACCCTGTATATTGCTGTGTATCTGTAGACCTACTAACATTGACCTTGAAAACCGCTGGGCTAACTTTTAACTATGTTTTGCTTTTAACCGCTGATTACTGCATAGCTAGAACATATAGAAGAATCATTCATTCATTATTATATATTCCTATTAACAATAAGATAAACCTGGACAAGATAAAAACAAAGCAATTAAAG
Source organism: Caprella mutica (assembly GCA_947561585.1). Lineage (NCBI taxonomy): Eukaryota > Metazoa > Arthropoda > Malacostraca > Amphipoda > Caprellidae > Caprella > Caprella mutica. The sequence continues at coordinate 32,161 of CANNZV010001275.1, read as the reverse complement.
AATAAATCTCTGTTAAATGAGATGGGGCAAAAGTGAAACAAGAATATGAAGATGATCCTGGTAACCATAGACGCTGGCAGTAACGCAACAGTTCTAATGGAAAAACTAAAATAACTTTAATTTTAAATTGAATTTGAACCTGTCTTTTCTTCATGAATTTTACTCTTGCACATAATTACATACAATTAGTTAAAAACGAAGGTGAAGAATTGTAGGATACTCATTTTATCAGAAATGAATATATTAGGAGTAGATCAGAATTCTCTCCATGCATGAGATTCACGAGTGTGTTTGAGTACATAAGGGTGAATGTTTCACTATAATCAGTTAGCTGTAACCTTTAGCGGTTTAGTGAGATGCGCGAGAATTTGCACCTCGCCAATCTCCGTACAATGGAAAGCTCCGCCCACACAACAGTAATACTTAAGAAACATTTCTTTCCTACCTTTGCTTGTTACTTTTATTATAAATAGAAAACTTTTCTTTGGTGTTTACCAATTAATGTCTGAATATCGAATGAAGATTTTTAGGGAGGAAGAAGCAAATTTTGTTAAAATTTTATAAGAGTTTTAGTGAGAACTGGTTCCAGTGCCAGCGGCTAAGTTAGTGAAAAAACTTTCGAAGACTAGGTTACTAGGGTTAATTTAATTGAGGTCTAAAAAAATATATCGCTATATTCTCAGTATCCAAATTACAACAGTTTGAATCCCATATTTCTAAAATCATTTAACGTTTCCCCGATTTTAGACTCAATAATCCAAGATCATTGAATATGAACTACATACCCAACACTTCATTCCAGAGCCTCAGAGCAAATATACCTCGATAACTCTAACAGATTATTGATAAGTGAAATAACACGTCTGGAATAATCTGAGAGATATCCTTCGCTAGATCTTTTATTTTAGACTCTCCACATTCTCTTAATCCCCTCTTGAACATTTCAGATCTTGGAGTGTTCTCGAGAAAATAATCACGAAGAGTATCTCAGTGTAATCTTTCGGATGATTGAAATCATTAAAAGATATCAGAGAAAATATTGGAAAGATATTCCTATCCTTCTGTAAATATTGAAAATTTTAACATATATTATAAAGAAGTCTGTGCTCAGTTTTCACTGAATAAACCAATAAAATGAGAAAAAAGCTGTAACTATTTTACTATTTATGGTCATCCCTCAGGGAAGAAAAAATGAACTCAAAATCCCGTCAGAAATAAACTCAAAAAATTACTCCAATAAAATTTACGGCCTAATTCAAGTGAATTTATAACTTATTTTTTCAGGAACTTCTTGTTCTGTATTTCATGTCCCTTAGCCCCGAGTTACGCGGGTTTTACATTCAGATTCTCAAAATAGGACGCAAATGCCCCGGTTCGAACAAGGCCGGGTTAATACCCAGAGATATTCATGTGCCTCGAGGGAAATATCTTTGTAGAATGGCAATTGTTCTGATTTCAAAGTCTTCTCGAGTGCGATAGACTGAAGAAGACGAATGTAAATCACACACATTCTTGTGGATGCTTTTTAACGCAAACAGAGATTTATATTAAATGGAGTGAATTAATTAAATGGAAGACAATTGGGTTTCTTTAGAAAATCTTTTTTTACTCTAAAGTGTTGAATTTATCGGTTTGGTAACTGCGATAAATTACACAATTTGACTCGTTTTACTTACTTGAAGAGGAACTTTTGGTTGTTGTTTTTAGTTTATGCAAATGCCTTTTTTGACGAATTTTGTGTGTGTTATTGATATGACTTTCTGGGCGCCATTTTGAAACCATCCACCCTTCCACTTGTACGGCAATGTGCATGTCGCTGTGAAAGAAGAAAAAGAATAGTCATTTATTTGGCAATTTCACTCAACAAAAAACAAGTTAAATGATATTTCTTCTCCCATAAATTAGCAATACTATCATTCCAATTTTCCATTTTGCTCCAATTCAATTTGAACTATTGTGTTGTTTTCCATTCAGAAGCCCGTCTTGTTGCATTAAACCGAGGCCTCTCAATTGACTGGGCCCAGTGAAGACTCCGGCGTTTCACAAGAGAGTTCCAATAACCATAAAGAGTTTCTAGTAGAAGCTGTTACAGTAATGGCTATCTAATAGCGGTAGTTATTGTCTCCGAAAAGAATAGAGCTATTGTGTTGGTATACGGGGGATATTGAAAGCGATGCCATGAGGGAGGCAATAACGACTATATTTTGATTTAAGTGACGCAAACTTTATTCTACGGTATGTGAAGCCAGATATTTACTAAGGTAGAGGATACTATTCTGACTATTGGTTTAGTCAGATATATTCTAAGGTGGAGGATACTATTTTTACTATTGGTTTAATCAAGATGGATGACTCCTGATATATTCTACTTTAGGTTTAAGGTGACGATAAAGGAACCCCGTGCAAAAATAATATGAAAAAAAAATACAGATGCAGACCGAAATTTTTTTGAACTTATAGGGTCAGGTTTACAGTCTGGTCAGGAAGTATGGGACTCCGCCCCCCAGGAGAGCTTGGATAGTGACAGATTGTATAATTTACGAAGTTTAATCCGGGAGTTTTTGTCCCGAAATCAGGCTTAGCCAGCAGCTACGTATATTCTACTATATTCTATTCACATTGTCTAACCATTAAACGCGTATCCTAGAGAGTTTATATTGAATATTTTGAACAAATTATAAAATTAAATTTACAATTTGCATCAATAGTGTCAATTCTAGTTACCTGAAATGATATATAAAGTTTTAAATACAACAGTCTTCACAAACATGAGGTCACTGAAACAATTCTTAATATTTTCAACACCAGTCCATTCTTTCTTTGCGACAGAGAAGAAAAAGTCAGAGAGACTGAGAGGTTGACAAAGAGATGATGGGAGTAGTTCTGGTGGTAGTGAAGCAACAAGTCATACATCGCCTTAAGTAACAGGGAAAAAAAGGACATAAAAACAAAACAAAAGATCCTAAAGGACACGAAATACATCACACAAAGGGTATTTGGTGATTCTTTAATTAACTACCGATTTTCAAAGTCTAAAATGCTTGTCAAAAACTATCTGGAAGGTGTTTTTTTTTTTATTTATCTTATGTTGATTGTTCATAAATAAAGAAATATCTTTTCTACATAACTTACAAATTATATTTAATAAATGTAAGTACATCGATTACTAACAATACAAAATAATAAAAGGAAAGGGTTTTAGTAGATAGTCTTACTCAAATAATTTTGACCAGCAGTACATGAAACATAATAAAAATTATTATAGCAATTTAGATAGATAGATGGTTATTGTTCAACCGAAATAATTAGCTTAGTAGGTTAGGTTTCGAAGTCTGCTTCGGAACAATGCAAAGAAAATTGAATACAAGGGACTCGAAGAAGCAGCCAGGAAGAAAAGTTTATTTCAGAATATGATCTTTGAAAATAATATTTGTAACAACAGATTAACAAAAGTAGCATTGTATCAATATCATTCAATATAAAACAAAAGTACTCAGTGAACTTGATTAGAATACAATTTCCAGATAACTGTGTTTAATATTGACTAGTTAAATATTGACTAATTAGTTCAATTGTATTATATCGAAGATAAAATGTACGATGTACGAATTGATTGGCAATATTCATAATGGTAGCTAATTGCGTTAGTTTTTGATAGGTGTGTTCAAAGGAATGAAGCAATTAAGGACCATTGGAGGGACTTTTCCAATAGATTTCAAGAGGGAATTTCCCATAATTGCAGAAAAGAGAGAACAATTTTAATTGACTTTGCATGTCGCCCGTTGGAAAATTTATAATCGGGAAATCGTGTGTTATTGTAGATTACGATGACCATTAGTCGTATTTTTTCTATACTTGAAATTACTGTCTTCAAAAAAACATTTTAATCGCAGATTTCTTGAGTTTAGCGAATGATTGGCAAAAAAATGAATGAATATATAAATAAATATTAACTATATTAAATTACGATTTGTTCTTCCTTTATTCATACTTTTAGATAGATTATAATTTTCGACAGTGTTAAAGCCGTACACACGTAGGGTTTTTTAAGTCTTTCTGCCAGTCTTTTTGCTAAGCTCCTCCTACTTTTTCCACGAGAATATAAGAAAAAACAATATAAATAATTACTATATCATTTTTTCTCATATTTTCGTTGAAAAGTAGGAGGAGCTTAGCAAAAAGTCTGGTGGAAAGACTTAAAAAAAAACCTACGTGTGTACGGCCCTTTACAGACCTTATATATGAAAAGATATTTGTTTACATGTTAAATAGTATCTTTGACAATACAATAGCCGTCATCGCGTCAATTTATGTTCGATAATTACGGTGTAATATGCAGTTTGTGTGTGGGATAATGGCAGTCATTGGACAGTATGACACTTAGGTTGGATAAATAATTGGGCCTTCCATTGTACTAAAGATCCATAGAGGAACATACAATTACGTTACATGGTATTTATCAATATTTCTTGTTATCATTTGCTTTCTTTATGTACACAGACATGACAGAAAAGAATAGACAGCCATGGAAATATATAATTTATCTGATATAATAAAAAATGGTCATAAATGGTCAGTTGATGAATATAATCTTGAGGAATATATTAATATGATATTCCAATGATATTATAATATATATAAATATCTTTAAATTTTTGACCATTCATTTTTATTTGTTCTATAAAGTAAATACTTAAAGTAGTTTAAAGTTTATTAAAATAAAATTGTTCTTTTCCGTGATGTATGTGCGCATGATGGTGCCTTTTACATAAATATATTTCTTTACTGTACATGTTATTGGATGTGACTATCTGCACAGGTAACAGCGAAAGACATTTCGTCGACTAATTTTCCTAAAGGCGAATAGAACATAATCAACGTAAATGGCCGGCCGTTATTGTTGTATCCGCTAGTTTGTTGTACTCCACACTTCATGATTCTTTATTGATCTGGTAGGGGGGTTTGAAGGCGGCACGCCCCGACCGTCTATTACACAAAATTCGTCGACGAAATGACCCATTGTATAAAAAATAAAAATTCAACATCCTAGTTATCGTACAGCATCACTTTTTCGATCAAGAATATAATTATATTTATTTCAAATGTTCTTTTGGAAAGTTTTTAACCAAATGTAAAAATGATTAATTTGCTCAAAGTCCAAATGCAGAAGAAATTCCTAGGAGCCAAAACGCATTCGAAGCTCATCCTATTCCAATATTCCCATATTCCAAGCCGGAATTCAATCAATTCCCGAATCCTGCGGAGGGAAGCAGCTCACAAATTCCCTCCTGTCGATAATTGTGGCGATAATTGGCAATAATTGAACAAATTCTCCAGCGGTTGTCCACAAAGAGGAAAATGAAGGGAAAGGAGGAAAATGAAGAGAAAAGAGGAAAAAGAAGGGAATTTTGTTGACTTAAGAGGATGGTAATTAATTAGTTAAAAAAAGATAAGAATTAAGAGTAATTGGAGGATGGAAAATATCATGGTTGCAATAATCAAAGAAGAATAAAAATGCAAATACAGAACAATAGGAAATATTATAATAATTACTTAAAATATCAGAAACACTCATAAATATTATAAAAAATTGAAAACATTTTCACTTTTAAATGATTCGATTCATAAATATAAACAATATATAAATACATGTGTCATCAAAAATAATATATATTGAATAATAATCAGTTATTCATAACTACAAATAATTCTCCCTTACCAGCTCATACTTTATTCATAATGATAATTCATTTATTTTTAAAGGCTATAATAGAAACAAGCATATTAAATGAAAAAGAATACGGTCAGTGACATTGGGGCAATGTCACACTAGCGTTTTTTCACAGCGTTTTTGACTCTGAGGAAATTATTGTTAACCCCATTTCATATGTATCCATGTTACGCGACGCTTTTGGAGCGTTAAAAACGCTGCAAAACGCTCGTGTGACATGGCCTTAAAAGGAATCAGGGTGAGTTCTGAGTTATCGGACAGTTCCACATTTTCGCACATATAAGAAATATTATATAATTATTAATATTTATTTTCAATCTAATGGTATCCATGATACCTGCAGGCATTAACTTATACTACCTATTTATCAGTTGAAAATAATACTCACCAATTTTCTTTTAGATCATGGTAGATCATGGCAGATCATGGTAGATCATGGCAGATCATGGTAGATCATGGTAGATTATGGTACATCATGACAGATCATGGCAGATCATGGTAGATCATGGTAGATCATGGTACATCATGACAGATCATGGCAGATCATGGTAGATCATGGTAGATCATGGTACATCATGACAGATCATGGCAGATCAAGGCAAATCATGGCAGATCATGGCAGATCATGGTAGATCATGGTAGTGGTTTGATGTTCCCATCGCTCTGCTTATTTCCTGTTTTTCTAACTCCATCGCAGAATATTTTGATTATGGCTGTGACTGTGGAAAGTAAGAATCTGAGAAAGAGAAAACCAATCATTAGAATAAACTTTCAAAAAGATTTGTGTAGCCAAAAGTGGGGGTGAACAGGGGGAGGGTATGGGAAATACGGGGGGTGAGGGGGTTTGGGAGAAAAGGATGGAATGGGGGTGGGTTGGGGTGAAAAAGAGGGTGGGGGTATGGGAGAAAGGGTGGGGGTGGAAGAGGGGGGGGGGGTATTAGTAGCGGGAGGGGGGGGGGGCTGTTGGAGAATAGGGTGTTTGTTTCCACATAATTAACAATGAATATTATTTTTACCAATAGGAAAAACATATTGTGAGTGAATATATATTTTCTTGTATCAATTTGTTTCTACTATTGGACACATTATATATTGTAAAACCTTTATAAAATGCATAACATAATATGCAAACTTTTCACAGTTAGTTTATTAAGTTATTAATTAATCGTAATTGCATTATTATTTAAAGACTAATTCTCGGAGTGTATTAAAGAACATGTATTCAAAGCATGTAAATTTAACAATGATATAAATAAACACAATATTAGGTATAAAAAGGAAGATTATTTCAGTAGCAAGTAAATCAAATTGTTAGGTATTTCATGTAAGTCTTCATTAAAATGTTCTGTACCAATGGGAGTGGATATACCCTTCACTCAAACTAACTCTTATGATAAAAAATTAACCAATAAAATTACCTTAATAACTGCATGTACTGTAATGCCTTTATTTCGTTTGTTCTTCCTTTCGAAATTTTGCAAGAGATCTCCAAAAGCGACGCGCCAAACTACATCCTCTTCGCACAAAGTCTTCAGCGTCACTGACGAGACGAATAACTGAAATGTTAGCCTAAAACTCGGATATTCTGGTCAACATTTCGAATTTTGGAGAAGAAAGGAGGATAGGGTAAGTTCTTAATTATCGGTCGGTTCCCCATTTTCGAACACTAGGAAAAAATGATATAATAATAATTGTTTAATTTCAATTTTCATTGGTATCCATGATATTTACGTGTCCGAAAATGGGGAACTGACCGACAATTAAGAACTTATCCTTAGATCTGATTATGGAAAAATAATGAGTGTCCAAAATTGAATTTTATTTAATATCTTTTGGTAAAGGGGCACTAAAGATTCGACTGAGGGTGTCGAAGCTATACCTCCCCTTCTGTTGTATTTTTTAAATATTAAAAATGTGGTAACAGAGATAGAAAATTGAAATAAATATATATAATAAATTGGAAATTGAATAAAAATACTTGCCTTGACTTATTTAAAAGTATAATATACTTGTTATTCAGCATTAAAATATAACAATAATCAGATGATTTTTCTTATTTTAAAAATACGAAATAAAATAAAATAAAATAAAAATAATATGAAATATGAAATAAAAACACGAGATGAATATGCGATAAGACTGCTAAATTATAACTAAGTAATAAGTACCTATGATACCTATCACCAATAAAATAACAGAAGGAGAAGAATCGCTTCGACAAACTCACTCAAAGCTTAAGGTCCCCTTCACACTTGCGTTTCTCAACGCCGCCTTTAAAAAGATGCTCATGGCAGAAAGTTTAGCTGCAATTGATTTCAACGGAGCCCTTCACACTTGCACTTTTTTTAACGAGCATTTTTTCTAACGCAAGTGTGAAGGGCTCCGTTGAAATCAATTGTAGCTAAACTTTTTGCCATGAGCATTTTTTAAAAGCGGTGTTGAAAAATGCAAGTGAAAAGAGCCTAAGAGCCGGTCACGCGAGCGTTTTTACAGCGTTTTCAACGCTCCAAAAGTGTCTCGTAGCATGGATACATATGAATTGCGTTTAATAATAATTTCCTCAGAGTCAAAAATGCTATGAAAACGCTCTGAAAAAACGATCGTGTGACCGGCCCCTTAGTGATCATTTACCCTAATTTTTAATTTTGAAAAAGAAAATATTTATGATAGAATTTAATTGCAAACAAATTATAATGAACACTGTCAATTAGCAATTATGCTAATTTTCTAAGTATTAATATCTATTGGAAATGAAAACTAAATGTTCCTGAATTTTATACTTTTAGTTATTCGTTTTTCCTTTAAATATTTAATTCGTAGTATTGATTATTCATCAAGCGTAAATAATCATTTACAATAATTATTATACAGTTATTATAAGAGAACTGACAGAAATATAAAAAAATTGAATGAAATAAAAAAACATGAAATTATATTTCTCAATTCATTATTTTTACACTAGGAAAAATTTAACTCATATATTTTGTATATGCAAAATTATCAAATTTGAACAAAAAAATACTTTTCTATTTAATTTATATTCTATTTAGTTTATCTACCCCTGTCATTTCCTTTATAACAACCGTTAAAACTGTGACTCTATCCTTGCTTCTGTACATCAATATGTCTGGTTATTAAAATTAATATCGTGGTAGAGTTAACCCTGTCTCTCCTGAGTGCATTTCATACTTAGTATACACCTGGTACAAATGTGTGCCATCAGGAGTGAGAGGGTTAAGTCATTTCGTAATGAGAAGAGGGGTAGTTTAGAAAATGGCGACAAATGGCAACTACGATGGCGACAAATGGCATCTGCAATGACAGTCTAGAAGTCAATTAAATTTGTCATTCATTTCCATGTGAGGTGATTAATTAATTAGGTTTCTTGTGATGGGCACCTGGTGCTGGATATCTTAAGTAATTAGCAGGAAAAGAAGCATTCTTTGGAGGTAAAGGGTGAATTGATGAATTGTTGTAATGAAAATATGGTAAATATAATAACATAATGTGGATCGTATCCGCTGTGACACTCAGAGTGTTTGGAAAGTAGGTGCAATGTGAACAGCCAATGTGAACTATAAAAATTTCTGAACAACCTACCTTGACCTGTGTGAACACGTATTTTCCGAGTACTGCGAGTGTTTTTAAGTATCAGAATATTGTGACGCTACCCTACATCAATTATTAATCTCATATAATAATAAATGAAAATGATAAAAAACAGAATAATAAATAAAGTTTCCTTCTATACGTATACATATAATTTTTATATATTATTTTTGTAATATTTCTCCATTTAAAACTCAAATTAACTCTTTTATCGTTTGAAATTAGTGTTACTAATAGCAAGCACATTTCATGGCACCGTTACCATCACTCAGGCTCTTTATTCCGATCACAATCGCCTGAACTACAAATGGTGTTTAGCTTAATTGGGTGGTGTGTCATAAGGATGCAGGAGTTGTACGGTAGTCTGATTATGCACCCCGTGTCCCATGAGAGCCATGTTTGCATGATATACGAGATGATAAAACCGAATGTTATGGTTAGTTAAACTTAAAGAGGCTGGTTGGTTCCCTGTTAGAAATAGGCGCCGTGGTTTCGATGGACCACCTACCGTAGGCTTTCGAATTTTCTAGTGTCTACAACTATTTCGAACAAAGAATTTTGGTAGTTTAAAGGGAATAAGTTAATCTGTGGTCATAGAAGAATAAATAGGGTTTACAATTTATCTTCGGAGATTTTTTTCGGAACTATCAATATTTGGATAAATGGAAATGTTTCCAAATTGGTAGTTCTTCGACTACCAGCTCTCCATGAAGCTCTTCCTATATATCTGATTCACCAAATTGGTAGTTCTTCGACTTCCATATTTTCCAAATGCTCCATCCTGTGATTCTGTTTCGCCAAATTTCTAGTATCTCGACAAGCAGGTCTCAAAGTAGTCCATCCTGTCTCTGATTCACTAAATTTGAAGTTCCTTTACTCCCATTATCCCAAATAGTCCATCCTGAGTCTCTGATTCCCCAAAATTGAAGTTTCCTGACTTGCAGGACTCAAAGTAGTCCATCCTCTCTCTGATCCATCAAAGTCCATCACCCGAAAGCTGTTCATTTACTGGCAATGAAGAACCTCCACCAATCACGACTGATAAGTTGTCCCTGTAGTCCCCTTTGAAGTCCCAGGGAGGCAAACAGGCGACACATCTGAAGGAATTTTGATCTCTACTTACAGAAATTAAATGCCACTACTGAAATACTCTTAATTGAAATGTAACTCCTCTATACTCTTAAATATAGAGAGAAGTAGCAAGTTGTCTCATTTTTAAAACCCATTTAACTGTAGAAAGTGTATCATCAGTCATCACTATATTTTATTTTATATGTCAAAATTACACACAATTTGATTATTACTATTTCATCAATCCTCAAATTATTCAAGATATGGCCCTGCTATCACATGTTACCCTTATTTTTCTGAAATAAATGACATTTGCTATATAAATTGTTACCCCCATTATCCCGGACATTTTTGCTCGGATGGTACATGGCAATATCTGAATGTCATGACGATTCAAACTTCTTAATCGACTGAACTTGCAACTCTATTTAATACTCTGACATGTCACCATTCAGAACTTTATTTATATTTACACTGAAAAGTTACAAATTGACATCCTATCAAAGAGACGCTTAGAGTTACTGTAAAAAAGAGAAATTGTACATAAATGGAGATGAGGGGGATTAAATCGTCTCTAGGATAATCACTCAGTCATCAGACACGTACAGTTCTCTGGAAGTGTCCGTAAAAAATAGAATATGAACCACTTTCGGAATTTCTGAATAATATATTTCAACTTAAATATGGCATAATGTTGCTTTCAGGAACGAACTGTTCGGTAATAGCCGGACAGTTTAATATGCATTTGAAGCAACAATCATCAATAACATTTTTCAAGCTAGGTTGTACAGTGTTGCTTAAACTCAACAATAACAAATTTATCTATTATTTTATAATTAACAGTAAAGATATCATTTAAGGACTATTTTGGACATGTTTTATCTATCTACAAATGTATACAAAAATACCCACACTCCCAGAGTCAGGTAGCAAGCATTATTCCTGGGATATTAAGGGAATAACCCTGGGAAGAAGGATATATTCCTGGGATATTCCCCTAATATTCCAGGAATAAATCCTTGTTGCCTGGGGAACTTTGCGTAAAATATAATTTCTGATCACTCAGATATTGTTTCAACACTGTTTAATTCTAGTTGTCATATTTAGTCACATAAACTAAGTTTTGAAATTGGTTATCTGAACAATAAAAGGTTAATAATTCACACTTAAAAGATTTGGATTTATGTTATACTCGAATTATTGATTTCAAAATATGTTTGGAACCGTCTGTTCGAATCCTAATATCCGAAGCACAGAAGCCGTAAGGTCGAAAATGGCAAGCATTTGCTACTCTCTCGAATTCATTAGGATTGAAAATTGCTTGCGCCTCTGCAATTAAAATGTAAATTAGTTTTTTCCTCAGATCTAATTTTGAAATTGGAATCAGTTCTAGGTCGTATTATTTGGTTTGAACCTAGATATTGATTTGATTGATATTCAATTTAATTCTATGGAGACATTAGTTTTCGATTAATAGATTTTTTTCAATTTCCATTTTTTATTATTTACAATAATTAACTAATTGGTACCTGAATTCACTTAATATATTAGACACCGATATTTAAACGGATTAGTTTTGACTTCCATTATATTAGAAATATATAAATTGTGTGACCAAAACTATACAGAATGATTCTATATATCAAAAATTAGAACCAGAGTCAAACCAATTATGAAATGTAATCAGAAGGGAATTTGAGTAATGCAAAGTGAACTAAACCCGTTTAATAATATCAAATGAAATTACTTGGAAAATCAAACACATTATTTATTATGTAAATAATAGTCTTTTATATATAAAGACTAAGTGTTTGTATAGTGTATATTGTTTAATGGAGCTCATGCTTCACGTAATTAAACAAATATATGATGAATTTGAGGTCATATATGAAGTAGGGACTCCTCTCAATCTTCTATGTCCCAACCATAATTTCTTCCTTAGTAATCATAAGGGATTTTAATCTTCTATGGCCCCACCATACAAATGAGTCCAAGTAATATAAGTACCCTTGTGATTATATACATAATACTTATAAAAAAAATTCCCCCATCTCCTCTTGCAATATCTGCTGTATTATGTAACTACACCAATCACGTTCAAGCTTTTTTTCAATAAGTCTTTACGAAGTATTAGTTTTAATTTGTTTCCAAATTATGTCGAATTATCACACAGAACGTTTTAGTAAACATCTTTTCCATTTCAACTGGTAATGACAGTTTTCTCCTCGAAATCGGGAGAGCCAATTTCCTTTCTCCCCAAGAGGCTTTTCATAGCATCTTCGCAATGGGCATTGGGACACTTAACGAGGCAGAGATTTCGTAAATATTGTCACCAATGTGATCGCCACTTCCCAATTGGTATATTCGAACGACTGGGATCGCTTTGAGCGGAGATTCGAAACCGTTAACGGCGTCGTTAGAGTTTAACCGTAAGTGTACGCTAAGTGATTGTAATGTAAAACTATACGTGTTACACTAAAACATACTAAAAACCTTCGACCAAATCCACAAGATTTTCCTTTAATGTTCTTAATCCTAATGTTGTAAATATATAACAAAACAAAAACGTGATCTCTAATGTGTTTAAACGATTTTATTCGTGATTATCATTTATGTCATCGGCGTGTGTACATATGAATATCAAAATTTAAATCAAACAGCTTTTTTTATCTATATTAATAATATTAGTTTTCTACAAGATTTTTAATTAAACTATTGCCAGTATAGTACAAGAGATGATTTAATAATATACATTTTAATAGTTCACTACATTATTTTCCGATCTTATATATAAAACAACCCGCAATATTGTAAGTAAATAATTACCGTACAACTCCACTATAATGAACCCCTGTATAGTGAACCATGCTCAGTAGTAGAGTCCTGAGTAATGAAGTACCCAGTATAGTGAAAATATTTTGTTTATCGTGCATCTCTAATCTAGTCGCATTTCATTAAGAGGAGTTCTAAAATGAGATCCTTTATAGTGAGCCATCCCAATTTTTCCACTCTTGAGAAATGGATTACCCTCTATAATGAAGCTATTTTTTTCTTTGCATCTCTTGAATTGATTATAGTTAGGTAAGATCTATATAGTGAATTAGTTATAGTTCACTATATAGGAGTTCTACTGTATCATAAGTAGGGTTGTGACAATATGTTTTTAAAATCATAGATCTTAAGAATATCATAGACGAAAGGAAATGGTATCGAAAACAATATATCGCTGGTTTAGATAGATTCAATCCTTTTTAATTTTCTCCGTCTACAATATTTTCGGGATCAATAATTTTAGAAGCATATTGTCACTACCCTAATTATGAGAATTAATAATTTTCATGCAACTATATTAGATTATTTATTAATTTCACTCCAAAATTCGTTAATTTTCTGGGCATTTTTAGTGCAAGAATACCTGTAAGTAAAATTTAATATTTTCCATTTACTCGCCCAGGAATAAATGTTTTCTGTAAATAAGATAATTGTAACAAATATTTAATTTATTTAAAGTAAAATATCTTCTGTTAAGTATATCCAAGAATAAATATTTTCTGCAAGTAAGAAGGAACCTGTGAGCAAGATTTAATATTTTTTCTTTCCATTTGCTCCCCCACTAGCTGCAAAGTGTGGTTGTTGTAGAGGGTTGTTCGGTCCATTGAGTTGTCAAACAACAACCCAGGGGTTGAGTGTTCAGAGATTGATGTGGTTGTGTTTATGGTACACGTCATAAAAGAAGAGGGGAGAGTGTTGTAAAACTGTAGAACATGAGGCAGAGGTGATTTGGAAAATAACTTATTACTAAGAATGTAGCAAGAAGTCAAAGAAAAGTTTATGGTGGGGCTATAGAAGGTTAAGAGTTGCTTCCATCTTTTTAATCTTCTAAGATCCTACCTTATTTTTCTGTCTAGGAAACTTACTAGAAGTTTTCCACTTATTTCGAAATGTAATTATTTAATTTTGTAAGCGAGAAAATAGTTATTAATTATTATCTTTACTATATTTTTAGTTGAAAAAATATATTATAATCAATATAATAATATAATAACAATATTAATTATAATAATATTTAAAAACATTACACAACAAAACTCAAGATATAAAAACAGTTTCATTAATTATAAATTATATTAAAAATAAAAACACATAAACCAACAAAAATTAATCTTAAATATTATGATATAAATCTAAATCAAGTATTTTATAGCTATATTGCAGCTTATGATATTTGCATTAAATATTTATATTTAATAAAAAACATCAACCAACAAAACTGAACCTTAAACACCAAAATATACCAATTATTTTGAAAGTTGTTGTGATAGGTATTAAATTTAAAGTGAAAATGTGATAAAAAATGCCATCAACCTCTTGCGGAAAGCAATTTTATTCCGAAATTGACCAGAAATTGGGAAGTTGCATCGTAAATTAGTTTTGTAACAAATTTGGAGTTTTAGCTACGTGGAACATGAGAAAATGTAACATGTAGAAGTCCTGTTAGAGACATGTTATATAATGTCACAGGCAATTTATTTGTTGATTATTCCAAAAACAAAATTACGCTTTTAAATTGGAATTTAGCTGTTATATAATATGGAGATCAAAATATTGAAATTTTCATTATGATATTGAAGTTCAAGTTATTTATTTATGAACTCAAAGTTCCTATATATATGTATCTATTAATTCTAACCCATCAATAGCTAGAACGGGCACTCGTAGAGCGCATACTTTCGCCACCACTACATTTGTTTGTTCATTTTGAACTTTTCGTGACCTTGACCTTTGACCCGATTGCTCATAAATTCTAACTTTGGTTGAACACTTTTTGAGTTATTGTGAATAACAACATTACCATTAAATAAGTATTGCCGATCAAACCAGTACTTTCCACAATTTTGTTGTTAAATCCACTTAAATTTTTAATAAAAATTTGCAAACGAGTGATAAATATCAAATAGGGAAAATCTTTTTGAATCGGTAGTTAGTCTATTATTTCGACTACAGTAAACAGTCATCGTATTTTACTGCAAAATATCCTAATCTCACACATTGCCCTCATGATTTGTTAGTTCGTAATGTCTGACGAACTACATTTGAAAAAAAAAATCACCGAAGCCACCAATAGACGATTGAAGTTTTCCGTTTGGGTTTGAAACAATGTGTGCAGATGTAAAAGCCTGCTCTCCTAGCGGCAGTTTGCCCCCTCCTCTGACCATCGAAGCTCTTAACGCAATTGTGTGTAAAAGCAGAAACAGTTTTAAGAGTTCTCCGAGGACTAACTTTGGTACTTAAATCTCGGTGAGCTTTTAACATATCACCACACTAACAATATTTACTTATAATGGCCCCTTAGCCTCTCAATATCTGCCACAAAAGAATAGAAACTATATAGTATTTATTATATCATGTTAATAAATTGAGTGGATCTTTATTTCTCTGTATATATGCTGAAGACTTTGATGAAAAACTGACAGTTTTTAATGGCAGCTGACCAAAAATGGAAATTTTGTGATGTTCTGAAAAAAGCAAAGCTGATCTTAAATAGAATAAAACATTATTCGAATATCAGTTCTGATATTAAAAATATTTTACTATATTTATTTAATCATATGTGTACGGGTTCATTCTAGCTTTATTTCGTTAAAATTGCATTATAAATGAAACAAAATTGACATTAAGAAAAAACAAAAATGCACCACATTTCTCATATATCTGAAAATGTTTGAGCCTCTGTAGGTTTTCTTTCTTTCTTTCTTTTAAAATCTCAATTTTTAGTACATAGGCTGGCAATTGGCTATAACTGATTTACCTGTACTTGTTTCTATTGCAACTGCTAAATCAGAGTATTATTATAGGTATATATATAATTATACGTTAGTTTTCTATTTTCCTACCAAGTTCATGCTACTCTTGTATTTTTTTAATGAAGATGACCAGTCTGGTCTTGCAATCAAATCAGGAACCTTCCTCGTTACACAATCTTGCAGCTGATTCAGCATTTTTGCAGAAGGAAAATACTACGAAATGATAGAACCCTAAGAGGACAGAAGCATCAATAATAGACGATATGAATCGGCCAAAAGGATTTAGGGGAAATGTGTGCCCACATTTTGGCCAATTTGTCTTGAAGGCAGTTCGAACGACCACTACTTATCGGCTATATGCCTCAGTTAGGTAAATTTTGACCATTGGTACTAGAAATCTAGTGGTCGGTAGATAATATAAAAATCATGAAGACTATAGATTCCACCACATATAAATGTTGTGAAAATTTAATTATAGTAATTGTTATTTTACTTCAAACAGTTTTGAAATAATATTTAAATTTAGAAAACCTCTTTTAAATGTTTATGGTGACCAAGTTTGGTATTCCGCTGTATTCAAATATATAACAAAAATACTAAATTACACTTTTACTAACATTATTTCAATTGTGCCTATCGCAATTATATAATATCTATATGAAATTAAAATATTTTCCTTTTTTGAACCAGAAAAAACTTTGTTTAAAATTCCAAACGTTCTCCAGTCCTTTTGGCTTGGTTGATTTCGAGACAAATGGTCTCATGATCACCATTTAATATCTTCTTTTTAGCCGTCAGCAGAATTCTGCCGGCCGTTGCTTTCTGAAGTCTTAGTAGAGTAAAAAACCTGTCAGAAACTTTCAGACCTTGATAAGAATTTGTAGGGAGGCTTCCATAGTGTCGAGGAAAAAATACTGTCGAATTTGTGAACAAGGTTTCATATTAGGTTTAAACTATAGGAGGAGGAAATTTATAAAGAGGTTTCAGATTATTCTTTTAAAATCTTATTTTTGTATTCATAGAAAAACATGATGAAGAAGCCAAAATTTAAAAGAGGACTCCACTTTAATTTTGGTGGCAGCCATACTTTCTATGGAGTATATAATTACGATAGTTCAGTTCGTGAATTGTCATGGTTAATTACCAATTCAGTAAATGTAGTTGATACCTTCATAATGATGTTTTATATCTGACATTAGTATAACTTTGCAATGGTAATTTTGTTAATCGCTTTGGTAGCTTCCTGATTGTCTCCTACGAAAGCTCCTGAAATCCTTGGCTCGCAAGCTGTTGCTTCTCTTTCCCCGAACTGCCTATTGTTCTGCCTCATAATGACTGGAAGTAATTAGAGTCCCAGCAAATGAGCTAAACTTCAAGATTACAGTAATTAATGTTTGTTAAGATGGTTTATATTACCATTATGATTGCCGAAGAGAACTAGCTCTGATGCTGCTACGAAGTTCTTGTCAACAAGTCCGGGATCATTAGTTATATCCTTTGAGTGACGGAATCCTTACTGTGAAGTAATAGAGAACCAGGCTTAGTCAAACAGAACAACTTGCTAAAGTATTTAAATAAGTTAATTATGAATCACAGGAGTTCACTTAAAACCACTTGATGTTCCACAAGACTAATTTACTCCATCTTACTGCATCTATTATCGTATAGAAACCAAACAATATTTTAAATAAACACAATCTGCCCATTATGACAGACATCTACCCAGTCTGGCCAATCTCATTACACTCAAAGTTATGTTTCACCTAAATTAGTATCGGACTTCAAAAGAAAGATGTCTTTGACAGTTACAGTTGCTCTGACATCATAAATGATATCCATTAAGCAAAATAAGAGTTATTAATTATGTTGTGTGTATGTGAAATAATATTCAATACAAATTCTATTAGAGCTTGAACATGAACTGAAAAATCAGAGCAACATATTTGCTTTGTTCAGTAAATTAATTCTAAATACCTTGTGGTATTTATTTTAATATATAATAATCATTGATATTATTCGATTATATAGATATTATACAGAAAAAATGTATTTCGGTTTCAATTATATATTCATGCAATTTAAGCAATTGTTATTTTTTTTAAATATATATTAAACATACGATAATTACATGGCAGAAGATAAGATTTAAAGAAACTGGTTTAATTAGATTTCCATAAGATTAAAATGCTTATTAGTACAATAATTACTTCCCGAAATCTCTAAGACTCTCCTTTTCTTCAGAGAAACTCGTAACAAATCTCCGCCGCTTATTAACAAGAAAAGAGAAATGTAAGTTTTTGTCGCGATCCTCTTTGCTCAAAGGAAAATCTGTCTAATTAGAGTCTTGCTACATTGTTTATTCAGATAAAGTCCTTCATTTGCCCAAACAAACTTGCTAAAACGTAAATCTTTTCATCTGTCAGAGGCTAAAGTGCTTATAAGCTCTGTTGTCCTCTCCTGGAAATAGTCGACTGGAATTTACATGATAATGGGCATCTGAAGACTTCTGATCTCAACGAAGACTTCGGGAGAAGATTTGGACTTTTACGAATGGAGGGATCGAACTTCGTGATATTGATTAAATGGAGAGAATTTAATGAATAAATTAACCCTGAGCTATAAATTTGCTCAAGCGTAAAATTAGGTCAATTAAAAGAGTTTTTAAATTACAAAATGTAATCAAATTAACATTTCATGGTTTGAAGTGAACTATACCTAAAACCAAATTTGTAGATCATTAATTTAGAAAATGGTTACATAATAGTGGGCTGCCATTAACAAAAGTGTTAATTTAACTTGGAGGTTATTAAATTTGAAAGAAAAACTATGTTATTCTATTTTGTTCATGTTTATTTTAATATCTCAACTGGATGAAGTCATTATGGACTCACAAATTCAATTTAGTTATGTTAAAATGTTAGGTTTCTTTCTGTTGCTGTAGTAATGGAAAAGCGTATCAATAATACACGATATCGCATGGGAAATCTATACGAGAGCCTGCACTTCAACTCCTTTTATTATGTTGACACTCTAGCCTTTTCTATTTCTATTAAATTGTTCTCACTTCGGCAGGTCTTTTATTAACTTTTTTCCATTCTTTTTATTGACAGTTGACACTTCATAAGATTTTGGAGACAACTTTTGCTGTCATGGCCAAAGAACCGAGTAATTTAGGCACAAAACTTTAGCTGACTTTCACTGACGCGTCGTCGCCCATCCGCCCGTGAAATAAATCTAAAACTCTGATGATCTCCTTATACTTTATTTTCAGAATTGGACTCGTATGGACGAAAAAATGTATATTAATTAAAGAAAAATAAGGCTCTCGTATTCTACAAACTGGATTTTCGTCAGTTCTAATGTTTGATAACATATTTTTGTATCATGCAAAATAAAATTTGATATAAATATATTCATTTAAAGAATCATTTTCAATCAGAAACAAGAAGAATAGACAGAAAAATTGCTTCTGAAGTATGTAAATATGGCATCATGTACTCTTCAAGTGAATAGTCTACCATTGCATATGACAGACTTATAAATTTATTTTCACATAGGGTAACAAATTTGATCGGAGAATACCCAGTAGAGCGATATGTACAGCATGAAAGCTTTGATGAACCGTAAAACTAAATTGGGTTTGGCATTGATGGGCTCCTTGCGAAACTCTGCAGATTGGTTTGCTATGGGTGTTCAAATAAGGAGCTGCACACGGTAAAAAGTTCTCTTGAAGTTTCATCGCTGATTGAATATGATTGCACTGTACTCAAAATTGTGTTGCGAGAAAAACTGTGATGCTGACATCTTACTAAGGTGCTTTTGATATACCAATAAAAATGAATTTTTAAATGTTCATCTAATATAGGGTAAATTACGAATTATCGGTCAGTTTCAAATCTTCGGTCATATAAGAAAAAACTATATTAAAATAGAAATAAAATAACAATTTTAATATCGTTTTTTCTTATATGACCGAAGATGTGAAATTGACCGATAATTCGTAATTTAATCTATACTTAAAATTTACTTTGAATAAATGTGTGTTTTGACTGGTCAACAAAGCAATAAATTTCTCTGAAATTACATACAAAATAAATTAATTAACGTGTTTTATCTCTTAAATTAATTTGTATTTCATTATCAAACAAATTGTGTTAACATAAGCAGGATCAAAGAACACGTGCATAATACGAAAGAACTCATTCTCTAAGCCCTGAAGTTCTAATAACTTCACACATATTCCATCCAGTAAGTGAAGTTCTGATTACTTTGCATTGTTCTTCTTAGTTCTAACATAGCACTTAAACACCTCCATTACCTAACAGCCCCAACACTCTCCTTCCCATTCACTAATTCCACTAACTTCTGAAGCGAAAGCACCCGTCATACTTCTGACACCTATATTATCATATCCAACATACAAACCTACATTAAAGGAGGCACAGAAAGACATCAAATAAAATGATTACACGCCACCAAGCCAGTTCAAACAATATCAAATTCCACTGTCGCAATTTATAGCGGAATAATGTACAATGAATTGGTTATTCGGTTATGTTGAGGAGCGTAATGAAACAAAGGTCTTTGTGTCACAAGATGGTTGTTTGTCTGTTGGTAGATTGCTCGTTTGGAAGTTTGCTAGAATGTTCGTGATGATGTTCATGGTGTTTCCTTAATTCTTGTATTTGTTAGCTGATTGTATGATGATTGTGAATAAACACAATTTTATATTTATTTACTTCCTTAATGGTATGTAATAATAGTTCTTTTTAGTAATGGAGAACCTCACTGCTTCTACATGTTTTATAGAATTAAGACTGAACAATATAGTAAATGAAAAATAATAAAATGTCATGTAATTTTCATATAATGGCCGTAATCAGCGATTTCTTTGTATACTGTAATCTTCAAAAATTTAAGTGTCAGGTCGTAAAAAGTTTCAGGTGCCCTGATCTCCATATCAAAAGACCAAATTAAATACCTTTGGGCTTAGCATAAATAGGCTTAAGATCGATGTCCTGGTGAGTAATGATGGGCTGGAGTGTCAGTTTACAACTAAGAAATAAGACGCAAGAAGAGAGTATTTCATTTCTCTTGCAGAGACTTTAAATGCTGAGGGCTTCTTTGCCCCACGGGAAAATTTTAATCAACTTTCAAGATTGCTTCCATTTTCTAAATCTCAGATGAAATTAAGAGAATAATTAGCATTTGTATCATCTTGAAGCTAATGTTAATATGGATTATATAAGAGAGATTTTTAATTGGACTGAGTTACATGAGTCGTGTACCTATAAAGATAAAAATAAGTTAAGGAGCTGCTACTAGTATGCTTGTTTTTTTTTTTAATTTTAATTTTTTCTTTTTTCTTTTTAATTTGTAATATAAAGTAAGTTTTTCATTTTCTATCAGTTTTATGATAATAACTGCATATACTGTAAATAAATATCTACGATTGGTGATTACTAATTAATACGAATTAAATATGTAACTGTAAAACAAATAATAACAGAAATTATAAAATTAATTGAATAATTAGATTTTCACCTTCAATTATCGATTTAATTATTAGTAAATTAATGACGATCACTAGTTTCGATTTATGAATTATTTTATCGAGAAATAGCTTATACAGATGAAAGTTTTAACTGTAATTTTTCATCTAAAATTCATTTAAAATTTCATGAATGTGGCCTGCGCATCAGCGGCGCTTGATGTCAACTAGCACAGGGGTTTCATTTTTTCTGTGCATGATTGCAGTCCTGTCTTCCTTGTTGACTCCTCCAGGAAATCCTGTGAATAAATTTCCAATCCTCTTTTGGGATGAAGACAAGCCGCAAAATCCGCTCCATAAAACTAGAAATATTGTTATTACACCACGAGTACGGGTGCTTTCTGACTCGAAAATAGCGAGAAATTCAATATGGGAACCTATTTGTGTGTGCTGAGGTACTTATCAACTTATGTGAATAGGACATTATGTTCCTAAATCACTTCAACTTCAGGAAACTGATATTGCGATTCGAACTGTACGGAGAAATATAATATTTAACTCTTCATTGAATACTTTTTAGAAGAAGAATAATATTTAAAAAATCAAGCAAGAAAATATAATCAAGATTAAATTATTTGCTAATTTGCGGGTTTGTATGATATATATTTTTTATTTTTGATGTGAAATTGTCAAATCGTTATTTACTCAAAAAATTTATCTCATTTTGCATGATTTCTATCATACACATCCATCACAATAATTGTACTGAAACATCTTGCTTCCATATAATTTCATCCCTTGAAAAAAAAATTGAGTATCATATATATATATACATATATATATAACCATATAGTAATATATTTCATAATACTAACAGATATAAGTGTGACATAATGTCAATTTAAAAAAAAAATTATTAATCCCAAGACAATTTTAAAATCACACACAAGCCTTACAATTTATAAAGTTTCTTTTTTATATAAATGTAAAATCAGCTGAAAGAATCATTACAGATACATTTTTATTCGAATGTACGTATCAGATTTCCCCTTTCCCTGTTTTTATAAAGCAGATTATTTTTTCAAGGAAAGGCTGCAAGGCCCCAAAGCAGATATTCGAATGCCCGAAGTGCTCGTTCGGACAGACCGTACCCCACACATTTTCTTACTCATGAGAGACTCCATTCTCTTGCAACAGCATCGGATTTTTCTACTGTCTAATTTTCTACCTGAAAGAACAATCGCAAGAAAGCTGGAATGGTGAAAATTAGCTGATTTTATAACCAAGTAAAGTTTCTACAGAGCGAGTTCGGATTTGAATCTTGTTATGATAACTAGATTTCAATATAATAACTGAACTTTAAAAGAAAGTTAAAGAATAAGTTAGGTTTTTTTGGGAAATGAAATGTTATTGTCTATACTTGCATTAGTTCAATTGAAGTATAATGGCTATAATGTATAATACAGTTGAGTATGTCATATCCTTGCATTGAGAATAACCAGGTATAGCAATGTTGGCAGCCCATTTCAGCAGCACTAAATGAAATCTTTTCAGCTGAAGTTTGTCTTTATTCTCTCGTTAGGAGGCAGCTGTTCGAGCTAAATGACTGCCTTTATTGTTCACTAAAACCCTAGAACATCTCCACTGCTAAATGTCCTCTTAATCCATTCAAAACCTGAAATTTCTGTTCGTAAAACTATACGACAAACACTCTATTTTTCTTCTTCATTGCGATAAAAGCTAAGTAGTATTCCAATGTTGCAGTGAAAAATTTCTTGACAATGACTTTCACAAATTGATAAAGGTCTTCGCAAACGAGGTATGGGACAACCTAAATCCGGAGAGGGGACCGTTTTCAATAACCGGGACAGCTGGTTTTTCATACATAATATCACGTACATTGACGTTATGAATTAAATCTTTCTCTTGAAGATCAAATTTTATTCGACCCGTAATTTCATACTTTAATTATCTGAAAATAATAGACTATGTTCTGTTTAGGATCAAGGAAACAAAAACAGTGGTTTAACATATATGTTCAATAAATAAAAATAATTTAAAAACTCATAATACCGATATTATTGAAAAAAAAGCTGCAGTGAACTTGATGCACAATTTGAAGAGTGGATTTTTCCAATAACGAAACTGTTTGGGGAATATAGAAATTCTATTGAAAAAGGTAGTGCGTGACAGTTGGTCTAGAGTTTACATTTTCTATATTGTGAGTGCATAGATGGGAATTCATGGAAATAATTCAGCCTGAAAAAGGGGGAAACATTCAAAAGGTAAATAACTTTCTATTTGTTAATATAAAGAAATAATCTTGTAATGGATTAGTATAATAAACTTACCATTTATATAATTAAAAAAACTAGTTGACGGTCCTTCAATCATTAAATTATTTCAATCATTACAAAATAATTATGGATTATTGTAGCTTTATAGTCTGCCATGAACAGACCCTAGTTTTTTTTTTAAACTGATGGCAATTTTATGGCAGACTAAAGAAAATGTGTTCACTATACGGGGTAGTTCTCTTACTCAGGACTTTACATTCACTATAGAGGAGTCCACAATAGATGAGTGCTACTGTATTAATGCCTTTCATAAATATTCCAATTAATTACATATCCATTATTAATTCATCTATTATATAACAGTTTAAAGAATAGGAGGATACCAATGATTTTCCAAATTACTTCACTCTAATTAACGAAAAATTGAAATTGGATAAGTTGAAGTATCTCCTGAACCAGTAATGAGAGAAGGATTCTGATTGGTTGATGATGGGAGGAGGAGGTCTGTGATTGGTCGAACTACACTTGCGCTAGTAAAAAGTAATCCCATCGGCTCGTAATTATAATCTGCATACTAATAGCCAGACTTCAACAGCCCGGAGAGATATTTTTCTTAGAATTAGCAAACAAATATGTCCCAAATCAGCCCTTGAAGCTGCTCCGAATTATTATTTAACTTGAAGCGATAAAAATCTTAAAATCTATTGGTGGAATATTTGTAATCGGGCAAAATTAATGGCCGAATTACGTAGATCTAATTGGACATTTTTTGGATGCTTCTTTTAATTGGCTTTCGATTTTTTCTTTTTGAGATCGAGATCAATTTTTCGTTCTTTTGGTGATGTAATACTTGATTTAACAATGGAAATATTAACTTTAAATCTATGTTAATATTGGAATACTTTCAAATTA
Source organism: Caprella mutica (assembly GCA_947561585.1). Lineage (NCBI taxonomy): Eukaryota > Metazoa > Arthropoda > Malacostraca > Amphipoda > Caprellidae > Caprella > Caprella mutica. The sequence continues at coordinate 7,246 of CANNZV010001275.1, read as the reverse complement.
GGAATTTTTATATATTAAATTGATATATTATAGATATTTCGTGAATAAATGTTACCTATTCATATAAATTAAAATATTTCACATTTCAAAATTAATCGAACTAAGAATTAAAAAAATTACTGATTAATTTCCTAGCTATTATGAACAAGTATGTTAATACAAAAAGCTTTCAGTTGATATAAAATCAATTAATGTAACACAATATCGACCAAATAACAATCACTATCCCAACAACTATCAACCTACTCTATTATTTATATTGTCACGATTAATCATCGGATTGTTTCTCCAATAGTATAATCAGTAGCATAAATAACAGAGCAAGCATTACTTTTATCATTCACATTTACATGCCTGCTATCAATTTCCACACGAATTACTGCCGGTAGAGGGCGTGTTAAAGTAATACAACACGTGGTCCCCAGCACGCTTTCGTGTTTGTGAATGTATACTCAGCTACGGTGAAACACGCAACGTGATGAACTGCTCTTGACGATTAGTGGGAGTAACCTTTTAGTTATTTAGTTAAGGTAATAAATGAGGGATTATATAAAGTAACATGGAGTATATTTAAACATGGAGTAAATTATTTAAAATAACATTTAGTAAATTATTTAAAATAACATTTTAGTAAATTATTTATAGTAACATTTTAGCAAATTATTTGTAGTAACATTTTAGTAAATTATTTATAATAACATTTTAGTAAATTATTTATAATAACATTATAGCAAATTATTTATAGTAACATTTAAGTAAATTATTTATAATAACATTTTAGTAAATTATTTAAAATAACATTTTAGTAAATTATTTATAATAATATTTTAGTAAATTATTTATAGTAACATTTTAGTAAATTATTTATAATAACAAATGTAAAATTAATATTAAATTCATTTGTTAATATTAAATTAATATTAACAAATGGGAAATTGTTTACTGTAAGAAATAATAAATTATTCAAAGTAACACTTAGGATATTATTTCCAGAAACATATAGGAAATTATTAAAAATAATAAATGGGAAATACTTTAAAAAAACATATAAAAATCAATTTAAAATAACATATGAAAATTACTTTAAAATAACATATAAAAAATACTTTAAAATAACATTCAGCAAAATAACATATGGAAAATTATATTAATGTTATTTTTAGCTTTTTTGTTAATAAACATTTAGACATTTTTTAAGCAGCATGTGGGAAATTATTTAACATATTTTTTAGTAAATTATTTTAACGGAATATTGTATTTAGGTTGAATTTTTTTTTTAATTTAACAGATTTTTTATATTTATATAAAAGGAAATTACATAATATTGTAAACCATAATTTTTTTATAAATTTGTACAGCTCATAAGAGTTGAGTATAATGTTAACTATAGTCTTAAATATTAGTATTTATCACATTATTATAGTAATAAATATAATGTTACACTATAATGTGTATTAATGTTACTAGATAACGCACATGTGCATATTTTATTATTAGTTTATTCATTTTTATTTTATTATTTTATTTATTTTATTATTATTTTATTTATTTTTATTTTATTATTTTATTTATTTTATTTTATTTTATTAATACCACTGTGATTTTATCCATTCATTCACATAATCTCTATTTATAAAAGATGTACGTGATTTATAAAAGATGCAACATATTCTTATGGAAGTAGAAACGGTTCATATTTTCGATTGATGTATTCGAATCAGATTGGATATTCTTTGAGGGATTTTAAAAGACAATTAGGTACAGTCTTGAATCCCAATCTGAATATTAAATGGTTCGTATATTAAAATACTCGTCAATAGACCTTTGTAGTTGAAGGATCATATCACAAATTCCAATTCCCATTGAATTCTACATAAGAAAAATTAGGCATTTATGGTGAATTGAAATGCTGAATAGAGTGGTTGCATAATGGAGAGACAGAAGAAATAAAATGGATTATGGTTTGATCATTCAGTAATTCTGTTTGATATTTGTTATTCAAATAGTATACATATATGAGCTGACTGGACAATTGTCACCTGGACAACTGTCACCCGGACAATTGCCACCCGGAAAACTGCCATCCGGACAATTGCCACCTGGAAAACTGTCACCCGGACAATTGCCACCCGGAAAACTGTCACCCAGACAATTGCCACCAGGAAAATTGCCACCCGGATAACTGTCACCTGGACAATTGCCACCCGGATAACTGTCACCTGGACAATTGCCACCTTCGGACAATGCAATATTTCTCAACATTGTCCCATTATTGTATAAATATTGGGGCACTGTAGGGATTGATCATCAATGTAAATTTATTGTAAACAATCATCATTATGGCTGGTGGGATATAGCAAAAATTTAATTAAAATGTAAATGGATTTATAAGCTATCATTTGCGTTATAATTTATTTCGTAATAATGTTTATTTCAACAAGAATTCATGCGTTTTGTATTGAATAACTAATGTTTTGATCATTTTTTTTATATAAATGAAAGGAAAACTCTAATAGAATGATAAATCTGAAAAAAACAGAAGAAAATTGTTCTTTGTAAAATTCGAATTGCATTCATTTATTCATTAACAACGAATAATTCTACATAAACTAAATGCTTAGGTTACTACCAAGAAAATTCTGGCACAAAACTCCTGTAGCTTATATAAGCTACAAGTTACACATATTATGTAAACATAATCAACATTGTTCAGAACATAATATACTGCTGCAACCATTGTTAGATAATTTTGTGATATATAATAATCCTTGTTAGTAAATTCGAAACCTGTTGTCTGAAGTAGCACCAAGCTCTCACTTTCCGTTACTTGAGGTGATGAAGAGGGTGTGTCAACTTGAGAACACTTCAGTGAGCGTGCTTGTCACACCAACATAATCCAAAGACTGATAACTCACAACAAAACAACCTGTATATATAGCTACACTCGAGGGTCGCCAGAATTGCAATAATAGGTCGATACATATTATAATCATATGTTCCTACTTTGCATTCAGGCTGCTCGTTTTCTATCGGATTATCAACGACAAATCATGGTTCAATTTGCGGTTGAATTAGTGCTCAGTAAAATGGTCTGATGTTTCTTTCACATTGATGCTGTGTCAGCATTTTATTCTCTCTGATAATTCCTCAGCCTATCATCCTATTTCAGAGCTGAGGAAGATTAGGGACAGCGTGAGGAGACTCGCAAATTATAGATAGAATTAGTAGAATGATATCATTTATATGTTTTATGTATTAAGGGACACAGTTAAAAATTTGCCAATGAGAAACATGTTAATAAATTCAACTTTACGTCCAAAATATAGAATTGTTAAATTTGAATATTTAATATCTAGTCACATTATTATTTTTATATTATAATTACATATTTATTTAACTTATTGTCGTTTTAATAAAAATTTGGTTACGAATAAAAATATACTTCCGATATACTCTTGACTTCAGAAAAACTCTCCACTGGACTTGCAGAATAAATGCGAAGGTTATCCTCTCGATTGGAAGGATCTCTCATCCCATTCCACGGAATGATTCCCAGTGAAAATAAGATCCCTTGCCATTATCACGAGACTCTGTTTCTGTGTATTCAAATAAACTTAAGTACAATGTCATGTTACGAACTGAAGTTCAAAGTTAACTTTATTGAATTGTTTCCTTTATCGTGTGGAGCAGAGAGCGCAATCTTGTTCTACCAAATTCCATTACATCCTTCATAAATTTTATATTCAATAAAACTAAGTTTCTTGGCAGAGATTTGGGCTCAGTGTTATTTTATCAGAGGAATTCGTACATGAGAGTGGCTTGTGAACCTACCAGCATGCATGAAAAAAAATGGATATCTTTTAACATTCATCATTGACTGAAATTAAAAATATTGTCTAGTCGCATTATTTTTTATTACCTTAACAAGAACATATAAAATAAGTCAAGGTTTGAATCAAGGTTTCCATGGATCCTTTCACTTCAAAACCAAATCATATTTTGCCGTGAGATTCATTCATGCATGGCTTCACAATGGATATGCACTCGTATAAGAAATCTGAGGGCATTTCTCATGGTATTCCCGAGTAGATCCGCGGGATAAAACATTCATGAATAACAGAAACAAAGCGATGCTACAGAACCTGAAATAACTCAGGGTGCGCATATGGAAATGAATAATTGTCTCTGAGAGTGTTGGGATGAATCCTATGAGGAAAAGAGATAAAAAAGGCAGTTATTCTTATGGCTGCCTGCTATAGATTTAGAAAAGCAACGTAGTTTTCAAAGACAATAAGCTTGATTTAAGGGGTAGGTATGTAGACGGAAGATTTATAGTTTCATTTTATCGTCAATTGCTAAAGAACTGAATACTAGAAGGGAAATTAATCGACCTTATTGTCTATATCAATTTGAACAGAGTCATGACTTAGAAAGTATCAATTTGAAATAAAGTGATTGAATGTTTTATTGTTTAGTATTAATAAGAATCGATTTATGGTGGTGTTCAATTGATCCCCGTATACCATTTGATCTCCGTATACCATTTGATCCCCGTATACAATTTGATCCCCGGTCAATTGATTCCTGGTCGTTTGATTCACAGTCATTACTTTTATTTCTTATGTACTTAGCACACAAATTATTTTTATGATCTTTATTTATTAATCAAATATAAATACATACATACATATGTCATAAAAAAAACATAATTCAGACAACTAGAAAAGACTGCTACTACAAATAAATTATTATCTTAGACAAAATAGTAATTTTAGAATTCATAACCTATATTTTACACTATTAATTATTCTTGTATATTATTTATGTATTAAATTCAATTAAGTTCATTTATTAGACTAAAGGCAAAGCATGTACTTATTACAAGTACATGCTACAAGTCTAATATGTGTTATTATCCTGAAATTGAAAATATATCAAGGATAACTCGACCATTTGGTTGTTAGGTTTCAGTTAAAAAATGTTTGCCGTAACTTACGCAAGGGGTAGATTAAAAATCAATTCATGATGAATAATAATGAATATTCGTACATTAATTACCATAAAATACCGTTTAATCTATCCCATCAGTTAGTGCGAAAAATGATTAATATTTCTTTTAATCCTCAATTATTATTTCTATATCAGGAATTATAAATGTGAGACATGTTCCTTAATTATTTGACTTGTCATACGTGCGAGTTGTGATAAGAGCGGGGTATGCCTGTACATTTGGTTTTGCCATTGATCATTTTTTTCCGAATTTAAAATTTGATGGCATTATATTGTTACATATTTAAATATGGAAGATTTAATTTCTTTTTAGATGATTTTACCCATCTGGCATATTTTTTAAGTGTAATCAACTGTAAGTTGAATAAATTTATTATATATTATGCAATTAAAATATACTCCATTAAAAGATGTCGACAAGGTGTATAAACATAGAATATGAGTGGGAATCAGTGGATCAAGAATCAAATGACTAGGAATCAATTGACTGGGAATCAAAAGAACAAGAATCAATTTAATATATCAACAATAAATTTTATTAATTCACTCTAATCAATGATTTAACATTCATTGCAATTGAACTCCCTAAATAATAAATCCACTGCATGAATATTTGATGCAACAATCTACCTAGATAGCTCACTCGAAAATTAAGAATTTCAGCGAATTCTCTCTGTACCTCTCTTTCTTTCCACTCATTGCAGTCATATATCACAGCAACGCCACTTCTATTTTTTGGCTCTCAGTTGATTACAGTTATCCAGACATACTGTCAAGAGGGACATTTTCTCCCTTTGTTCATACGTCACTATTATTAACCAGCAAAAAGCAGTGCGTTGATATATTGGCCAATATACAATCCAGATCTAAAGAGGCTGCCAGACGCTGCAATTAGGTTTCTGGGTACAGAGCCATTTGCTAAAAGTCTCGCATGGATGTATTTGTACTCTGTGACCGGATATTGAAGCCATTACTGCTTGTGAGTAGGATATATTCCTGTGGTATACCCTCAATATTTTAAGAATACTCCCTCAATATCCTATGATATACCCTCAATATCCTAAGAATACTCCCTCAATATACTAGAAACATTCCCTCAATATCCTAAGAATATTCTCTCAATATCCTAGGAATATTCCCTCAATATCCTAAGAATACTCCATCAATAACCTAAGAATATTCCATCAATATACTAGGAATACTTCCTCATTATCCTAAGAATATTCCCTCAATATCCTAAGAATATTCCCTCAATATACTAGGAATACTCCCTCATTATCCTAAGAATATTTTCTCAATATCCTAGGAATATTCCCTCAATATCCAAAGAATACATCCTAAGAATACTCCCTCAATATCCTAAGAATATTCCCTCAATATCCTAAGAATATTCCCTCAATATCCTAAGAATATTCCCTCAATATCCTAGGAATACTCCCTCATTAACTTAGGAATATTCCCTCAATATCCTAAGAATATTCCCACAATATCTTAGGAATACTCCTTCATTAACCTAGGAATATTCCCTCAATATCCTAAGAATATTCCCTCAATATCCTAAGAATACTCCCTCAATATCCTAAGAATATTTCCTCAATATCCTAAGAATATTCCCTCAATATCCTAGGAATACTCCCTCATTAACCTAGGAATATTCCCTCAATATCCTAAGAATATTCCCTCATTAACCTAGGAATACTCCCTCAATATCCTAAGAATACTCCCTACATATCCTATGAATATTCCCTCAATATCCTAAGAAAACTCCCTCAATATCCTAAGAATATTCCCTCAATATCCTAAGAATATTCCCTCAATATCCTAGGAATACTCCCTCATTAACCTAGGAATATTCCCTCAATATCCTAAGAATATTCCCACAATATCCTAGGAATACTCCCTCATTAACCTAGGAATATTCCCTCAATATCCTAAGAATATTCCCTCAATATCCTAAGAATACTCCCTCAATATCCTAAGAATATTCCCACAATATCCTAGGAATACTCCCTCATTAACCTAGGAATATTCCCTCAATATCCTAAGAATATTCCCTCAATATCCTAAGAATATTCCCTCAATATCCTAAGAATATTCCCATAATATCCTAGGAATACTCCCTCATTAACCTAGGAATATTCCCTCAATATCCTAAGAATATTCCCTCAATATCCTAAGAATATTCCCTCAATATCCTAAGAATATTCCCACAGTATCCTAGGAATACTCCCTCATT
>CANNZV010001274.1:168800-247697 GCA_947561585.1 Caprella mutica | reverse complement strand
TCCTTTTAACTTTATAAAGTGTCAAAATGTCTAAAATCAGAGGCGGACCTAAAGCACAAACTTACAAAATATTCCTACATACTACAACTAACCTATATCAACTCATGGCCTCATATATAAACTAAACCTAAATCCACAACAAAATCTTAATTTTTTAACTTTGAGAATTCACTTACTTTAGTAGCAGAGCTTCTATCAATGAACCAAACCGGAAGAGACTCACAAAGATAATGTTCGCGATTAGTCAGGTGTGTCTTGACTTCACCTATAGGTGATACCCAGTGAAAATTTGGTTCTAAATTGTCTAACTGGCAATGATATCGTACTGAAAAATTAGACAAGTTACCGACACTTTTTTACAGCAAACATTAACTGGGAATATCTTTTAATGCAGACCTTCAATTCAAAATCTGTCTGGATAAAACTCTTTATTGACACCCTGTGCACTAAAGTTAGGTCCATAAACGTATCAAAGTTATATATTTACAAAGATATTTAAAAAAGAATTGGATGGGCTGGTCGTTTATAATATTACTTTAGCCCTAGCCCCAGCCCCCAACACTCTAGCCTTAAACAGAACTTTTCAATGCCTACTGATTCCATAGATAAATTATACACATCATGCAAATGCTATTTTTCTCCTTAATAATTTGCTAAATTGATGAAATCTATGATAACAATTCATAATTTTTAGAGAATAATCTATTTGATAAAATTCACCTGATGGTAGACAAAGGTTCAATAAAAGTAGGACATTTAAAGAGTAATATTGGTCATAATTCATAGCATTGCAATGGTGGCAAGCGCTTGTGAATTTATTTAATTGTACTAACAATGTATTGGTATTTATATATCTTCCTGAATTAATTGGAAGTTTTTATTATAACTGGGGTCATGTTATTGAACAGTGAAATATTGAACAGTGTAAAGGTTGCGAGACATGGGAAGCTTTAATGTAGTTTGTTGTATCCGCTAGTTTGTTGTACTGCACACTTCATGATTGTTTAATGACCTGGCAGGGGGGTTTGGGGGCGGCACGCCCCCCGATATACACACAGTATTTTAAATGTTATATCAATAATAAATTGCACTATTAAACTAACCACAACCAAAGGAGTATTTTATTAATAAATAGTAACCCCATAGAATGATGTTAAATTACTTTGTTTATAGATTCGATCTCTCATTATCTATCATTATTCAAAATGTGTAATTGAAAACTTAACGATTTATATCCATTGAGTTTTTGCTACTTAATGTATTATTTAGCTAGATGTCGTAATTGAACAAAATAACTTCAGAGTCACAGTTCTAAAAATCGAGTGAAAATTGCCTTCAAACAGAGTTATCGCAAGTTTAAGATATTTGAATAAGGAAACCATTCATAATTTTATATGGCTACCACAATGTATGAACTGTTTGAAATTAAATGACACTCATAATATAATGTACTTTTTGATGTCAAGACCAGACAATGAATTACAAGAGCTAGAATAAATCAACTCATAAATATACGAACAATGGTGAAAGTATTGCGCTCATCGACAGTAACATGTTCTACAAAAGCCATAATAGTGTTACACCAATGTGAATTTTAGTTAAGCAGTAATCTTCGTACTTAAAGGACCAACATGGCTAATCTCCAAAAATCAAGATGGGTAATGACCCTCAATAATTATGATGTTGAACGGGATTACAATTCACATCTTCGTAATCCTGTTTTCAAAATTAAAAGAGCAGTGATAGGCAAAGAGATTAGCAATGAAGGCACAAGGCATTTGCAGTGTTATGTTGAATTCGATAGGTCATATAGGTTGGGGCACTGTCGAAAGATCTTTGGTCTAGCCTTTTGGTACTGTGCCCGTGAAAGTGCTCTGGTGAATTTCCGGTATTGTACTAAAAGTGGGAACTTTTCCCTATTGGGGATTTCACCAAAGAGCAGTGCGGATTTGAATCGGGTATGTTTTTAATATATAGTCAAATTTATGCTAACATTTACAAAAAGTTTGTATATAGTGAGTTCCACAAGTACTTTATTCAGAAATTAAATAAACTTGCCTTAAAAATAGAAATAAATATATTGTTTTCCAAATCTTTAATACAATAATTTAATTTCCATGCATTACTATGCTTGCTAATTCTAGTGAAAAAAAAATAACTAGAATTTGCAAGCATAATAATGAATAATTATAAACCTTGAATTTATTAAATATAAGGACTACTAAATATATTTCGTATATTTATATCAAGCTTGTTAAATTTTAAAATAGTGTACTTTTTACGTACGTACGGGACATACGTACGGTATATGTAGTTTTTAATTAAAACATTTAATTGGTTCTAAATAAAAATTTGACATAGCACAAGTACAAATTTGAGTCTATGGTTTTATTTCTCAGAAAAATATTTGATTTCTTTCTGTAAGTTTGAATTTTACCGTGTTTCCAGATGCAGCCAAAGTGTCCATTCCATTGATAGTACAAGGCCTTCTCAATAAAGATACTGCGACTCAAACTAAGCTTTCAAAGGAATATTTTGAAAAATCTAACTGTTTCGACAAAGTAACTATGAAAATAAAACAGATTCAACAGGATCATAAGCTGTTTTCATTATGGTCTCCCAAGTTGTTGAGGCCTTGGCAGTTCGCCTGTATCGAGTTGCTATTTTCCCAAGATGACAGGCAAATACTATGGATTGTGGATACTGTAGGGAATTTTGGGAAGTTTTTGGCGCAGTATCTATCCATACTTTATGGATACCAACTTGTGGATGGCTCACTTAACTACAGAGATGCAGCATTTCTAATTTCAGAGCATTCCAAGGGATTTTGCTTTGACATCTCTCGATGCTCTGTAAATACTTTCGAATATTCAACTTTGGAATGTCTAAAGAATGGTTAGTTAAATTCTTGACTTGAAAAATGACATCCAACTATATAACCTCAATAATCACTCTTAACATGCGTGTTTATATTTCAGGTGTGATAATGACTGGAAAATATTCTGGGAGGGTCAAGAGATTCTCAAGTTTGCCCATAGTGGTTTTTTCCAATTCCCGTCCTGTGTACACAGCACTATCTGAGGACAGGTGGAAAGTCCACGTGTTAGGGAATAATCCTTTTGCGAATATCTCTAACATTGCGACTGTTCTTCTATCTCACACCTACCCATTTGTTGCGCCGGAGCCAATGCCTGACCTCTCAGAAAGTTTCAATTTGCGGGAATTCTTGGAAATGAAGCTACTGCATACTATTGAACCTGAACGTGAGTGTATTCCTTGACATTGTTACATAATAATATTATACCAGAGAACTAATATGAATTTGTCTATATAAACATATCAAATTAATATTTTTATTTCAGAACAAGTGCCAACAATTGCTGCTGATGCTGCTGCTTCCGCTGATGAACATTTGCTTCAGCTTGGGTCACATGATTTGGATGATGTGCCCAGCACAGCTGAGTTCATAAGGAACGTATTGAGGATGGATCCAGTTCAGCAACCACAAGCATGTCATCACACCACGAGAGGTAAATATAAAACTAAATTAGAAATCAAATCTCTTATTTGTAATAGTACCTACTATTCTTTTGTATGTAATAATTAATGGATTTATTTGAAAGACTCTATAGTTTTTGTTAATATAAAGGTATCGCAATTGTTATTAAAGTGTACAATTATTTAAAGTTCTATTACCTTTTACATCTTCAGCATCATTTATGACGAGAATTTCAAAACTCGCTACTCTAATTGTGAATATTGTAATGGGAGAATTATACACGATTTATGAAAGACCAGAAGTTGTTGCCGAAATAGAATCCTCACAACATTCCGAGACGATGACTTCTGGTGGCTCATCTTCAGCAAAGTATGCACTGTCTTTCAGTAATCTCAAATCACTAAGTCTTCCTCCCTTCAAACCATCAAGATCAAAGAGAACTGTCAAACCTGTATCAGAATCGGATCTTTTTGACGATTCAGATTTTGACGATTCATTCTTCGACTCTGTTTTTTTGGTCAGGCTTCAGTACTGACTGAAGAATTAATTTAGATTGGAAATTGTCAAGCTATAGTAATGCATGTGAAACAGAAAAAACTAGGTTAATGATCAGGCTTCAGTACTGACTGAAGAATTAATATAGAATGGAAATTGTCAAGCTATAGTAATGCATATGAAAAGATAGAAAAACTAGGTAAATTGTCTGGCTTCAGTACTGACTGAAGAATTTGAATATTATATTTAACAATGTTGAACAAAATACTGTTAAACATTTTAATCAGTCGCCCTGAACAACTTGTCTTAATCTGACCAAAGTAGAACTCCTTTATAGTGAACTCCAACAGATGAATAGAAAACTGGCCTTTTCATGAGAGACTACAATAAATACTTTTTTTTAAATCTATTCATTATACAGAGTATCAGGGTGGTTCACTACATATGCCTTTGTTACAGATGTTATAAGTTGTAATGGTAGAATTCCTCTTTAATGGTATGCAACTAATTTACTATATAGACTCATAGAGATTCATAGAAAACTCATTGCCGTTTATGGCGGACTAAAGTAAATATGTTCACTACAGAGGTTAGTTCATACTAAAGGCTCTACTAATCAGGTTGGTTCACTAAATAGGAATTCATTTCTGAGGAGAAGTTGGGCTTAGCATTATTTTTTTTTCCTTTTGCACATCTATATATACAGGGTGGGGCGTAAGTTTGGAAGCAAATGAAAGTGCATATTATAATCCAACGAAAAATATATTTAATAATTTACAGTTATGTATTTTTACATAAGGGTTTTAAGAATTCAAAAATCATAAATTTATTCAAAATGTTCCCCCTTGTTTTTAATAACAGCCTCAAATCTCCTCCGAACTCCTCCTACTGCGGCACGCAACTGTTCTTGTGAAATTTCCTTCCAAGATCTCTGGAGCGAACGCTTTAAATCATCCACACTGCGATGGAATTTACCACAGGCCTTTGATTCAAGAATGGACCATACCGAAAAGTCCATAGGATTAACATCTGGGGAGCAGGGAGGCCACATTTCTTTGGACCAAATCCGTGGAAGATGGTCATGGCACCAGTTTTGAGTGACATTTGCAGTATGTGAAGTCGTTCGGTCTTGCTGAAATGTCCATAGAGTGTCATTACCGAAGTGATCCTTAGCTGACTCCAACATTGGCGTCAAAATATTCTCAATATAACATTTAGCATTCATTTTGGCGCATTGTTCCACAAAAATTAAAGGAGATCTCCAAGTTTCTGAAACGGCGGCCTAAACCATTTCTGAAGCAGGTTTCATGGTTCTGTGGACAGTTTTTTGGTTGTATGGGATATCTTTTGCACTTTTACCAATTATTTTGTCATTCCTCCGGTTGTGAGCCATTTCCACTGTGAAATTTTTTTCGTCAGACCAAACAATTTCAACAGCCGTGCCAGACTTCAATTCTCTCAGAAGTGCTTTGCTTCTCTCCAATCTCTTTTTCTTTACAGCTTCTGACAGAGTCTGTCTCTTTTGGAGGGTGAAAGAGGACATCTTTAGGTCTTCTTTGACAACTCTTCTCATTGTTCTGGGACTCACATTAGCTGTTTTGGCTAACAATCGTATTGACCTTTTCGGGTTCCTCCTGATCTTCTCTCGGGCACATTTATCAGTTGTTTGGTGCGTTGTGAACGTGGTCTACACTTCTTGGACGATCAGTCAAGTCTCCTCTCTCATTAAAACGCTTCACACACTTCCAAACAGTCGATCTCGCTATTGAGAGAGTCTTTGAAATGACGGAATCTGACTTCCCGGCACGGTGTAGAGCAATAATGGCTTCTCTTTTGTCTGACACTTTTGAATTAACTAAATTTTTTTTAAAAATAACACTGCCACGTCATAATGTAGTGTCTCTACTATAGTTCAAACATTATCACGTACTTAGGAACTTATTTTTAAGAATTATATTAATGTTTGAAAAATTGCTTCCAAACTTACGCCCCACCCTGTATGTCTGTTCCAATTGATTTTATTGTAAACAACAGTTTAAAATAAATTTCTTAAAAAATAATTGATTTATAATTCTAAACTATTTTGAGAATTCACGAAGCTATAGTAAGTGATTCAACAATGGAATTTGTCAGACTAATGGCAAGACGGGAAAAATATTTTTTCAAAGCCGACCTGACCCAAAATTTACAAGTTAGAAGGGTTAAATTCCATTTGACAAGACGTATAGATATACAAAGTTCGTAGTCAAGATACGTGCTTATCTTGACCCGAATTATATTATTAATATTCATATGAAGAATTAATATTAAACTAATGGATATTACACCTTCTGTCACTATTTATAACTGAATAACTAAAAAAGATTTCAATCAAATTGTCTGAAATTTAGTTGGACTATTGGTCAATATCCAGGAAAGAGTTGATAATTTTCTGGGAACGGTCAGATCAAGATCATTTATAACTCAAAAAGTATTAAACAATTAATTGTCTGATATTTGGAAGGACAATTGGTTCTTATCAAGGAATCAGTTTATTAGATATTGAGAGCGATCAGGTCAAATGTCAAGGTCATTTTTATCTCAATTAGATAGTATTCAACCAAATTGTCTGATAATCGGTGACACGATTGGTCAATAACCAGGAACCAATTGATTAGATTTTGGGAGAGATTAGGTCAAAGGTCAAGGTTATTTATAACTGAAATAGTATTTAATCAATTCCCTGAAATTTGGTATTGACCATTTATTGGTCAATAACCAGGAATCATTTGATCAGATTATGGAAATGAACGGGAAAAGGTAAAGTTCATTTCTAACTCCTCAAGGCAAATTATTGGATGGCCAAGGTTATATGCGGTGGCGAAGTTATGCGCTGCACGGGTGCACGTCATCTTGTTGGTCATGCAATGATATTTAGTCACTCAAACTAATTATGGATGAGCCGTGGGCCTCGACAGTTGTTCCTTTCCCATTTTCTCGTTATCTTTCTGTTAATCTTTTATTTTATTACTTGGGTGCACAATAATGCACTCCTCATTGGAGAACATGCAGCAACTGTCGAAACCTTCATTAAACTCTCGATGGGGGCTGATTAACAACACTAATTGCTGATCCTAATCGAATAGAAAATATCTGAAGCTATGGAACAAAATCTTTTCAGTATGTGGTATAACACAGGGCTAGGGAGCTCGCTCCGAAGCTTGGAGCCGGAGCTAGCCAATTTGGCACTCCGGAGCAGGAGCTGGAGCTTAGCTAATGTGCAAACAGCGGAACCGAGCTGGAGCTCTTAACATTACAAGTAGCTCCAGGCTCCGGCAATAAAAAAAATTTTCAACTAATACTCTTAAATAAAAGCAGAAAAATTGATTAATATGTTCTTCAATTGTAGAGTTACTGATTAGTTAAACTAGTCTTGTAAATTTTAGATAATCGTTCTATTAGTTTTTAGATGAATCAAGAAATTAACTTTTTTAATGTTAAAATTCACTTTAATTTAATTGATAACTGTGGAGCCGGAGCTGGAGCAGGAGCCGGAGCTTTAAGTTTTAAATAGTGGCTCCGGAGCTGGAGCCAAAGCCTTCATTTACATTCTATATAGCTCCGGAGCCGGAGCCATCCCAATTATACTCAGCTCCCCAGCCCTGGTATAGCATGAGGAATTGCTAATTTTATGATTTATTTAACGTAAGTCTTCCTTCGATGTATAGATCTAAAGCCTAGATCAAACCACCAGAACTTTGTTGGAGCGTTCTTTGAACGGAGGGAGAATAAACCGAATTTCGATAAAACTCGTTACCGCGTACACAAGGGAAAACCGATCATGGTAACCCGAGCGTTGATAGAGCGGTGTTCTACGAGCGTGGGCGTTGGCTCAGCGGAGGTTTAAAGTTAGTATAGCGGTTCACTGCTTTCGATTACGGAGCTGAGTGGATGAAATATATCAGAAATTCTGATAGATTTCTGATTTAAATCGATAGTTGAGGCTCATCATCTGAAGGCCTGACACACCGGAGGAACTTTGGTAGAGCATTCCTGAAGCGAGAAAAAAAATTGTTAACATTAACAAGAAGTTGGCCCCAGTTCAGTCAACGTTGTATACGTAACGCTTGACCACCGCTTATGTTCACACCTACCGATCCGAAAGTTTTGAACTGCACAAAATATTGCAAGCGTTGAGAAACAGTAGCTTTCCGATCCACAAAGTTCTCTACCGCAACAAATCCAGACAAATTTTGGCACCATTATAGAAGCAAATACGTAAATGTTGAATGCTGGACCACCGCTGCTTCGCCAGCATTGCCCGGGCGGTGATTAAATGTTGCATAAAATTTGATATGGCGGTTGAAAGCGTTTGAATCACGGACACGAGTTTGCTGAAACGGCCTCAGAAAATGGAGCAGTGATTCATTGCTGTGATGAGCTTTGGCTTGAAGTTGGTATGGAGGTTGCATATCTCCATACTCCCAAACCAACGCTAGCAGCCTCTTTCTACCGTTAAGCCAACTCTATAGCAACGACGGCTTCAGCGGTGCACCGCTATGGCACCGCCCGTATTTTATATTTTGATACATAATTTCGACACACAAACTCTTAAAGAAAATAACAACGCTCTGCCAAAGTTTGTGCAACGTTTAATCACCGCCCGGGCAAAGCTGTCGAAGCACCATTCAGGTCTACTGCATTGGCCTAGCGGAATAAAGCGTCCACGAACTTGCGTCTAGCGGTGCCAAACTTTGGCTGGGCGGTGTTAAAGAGGTAGTGAACTTTGTGGAAAGGAAGACTACCACTCCTCAACGCTTGCAACATTTTGAAAAACTCAAACCCTTCGGAGCGGTGAGGGAACAGGTAACGACTAACGAGCGAGAATGAATTTTTTTTTCACTGCTCAAAGAACGCCCCAACAAAGTTCGAGCGGTGTGACCTAGGCTTAAGGCAGAAGGAGGCTATGCACAATATCCATAGTAAATATTTATTTAGTTTTATAATATTTGTATTAGTTTATATTTATGTACAATACTTTTGAATCAGTCAAGCAATTTCAGTTTCTAAGTTTATATATTATTCATTAGAAAATAAATTTTTACTCTTCATCGATAATTAAATTTTTTATGGTGATAAATTAATATTTCCCCTCAGGGATTCAATCCTGAATTGTCTGTGGTGAATGTTAGGGAAAGATGTGGCGTCTTTGGGCTCTGAACTGTTGTAATATGGATTACCTTTTTTATATATATCATTCTCATCATTCTTTTAACACTAGTTGCAGTTTTAGAGAATATCGCTAGAGTCATGATCTTCAACTAAGAAGTTTTAATTTTTTTTTTCTGGTATGTAGGATTAATTTTCCACAACTTTTTTCTATTTCTTCTTCCGTCTGTGAATGCAAATACTGGTGCTTGTGTCTTCTTCCTACACATTTCTTGGTAAATGACTGCATATTCACGGAGTAGCTTTTCTGCATCTCTAAGCATTTGTACCGACAGGTGGTAGGTGACCTTGTTCAATGTTCACTGAGCCATTTTCTTTTCTGACTGCTTCTTCGAGTTCCTTTCCATTGATGTCAGCGATATAGCCTTTTATTCCAAGCAGAGGTTATATACCCCCAATTTCTGATAAGTTTTTAATTACTGAAATTAATATAAATTGAAATAGTTAGCATCTAGCTCTAGGTGAACCTTATAGGATCCGGCGGTTATAGAGGCTCAATTTGATTACTATTCACTTTTTAATGGCAAACTAATTTTAAATTAATTACAGTTGGAAAATCTAATTTAACTACTGAGTTAGGAATACTTGGATAATATCTGTTATATATTAGCCAATCATTTCTGTAACTTCCTCGCTAATAGATAATGGATGTAACCTACTTGCATGGACATTGGAGAAGTTACAAATTATCGAACGGTTCAAATTCTTCGATCAAAATAGAAATAAGAATATAATAAAAGGAAATGGAAATGTCATTGCATGTCCTATCTCAAATTATAAACGAGGATGATTTCAAGTTTCGAGAATAATTTTGATATATTAGTGTGATTTCATTCGAACAGGGCAACGACAAAAGCCCACACGGCAAAAGCCCACACCGACAAAAGCCCACACCGACAAAAGCTCACACTAACAAAAGCCCACACCGACGAAAACAAAATTAGTATTCCTGCAATATAATAATCCATATATGTAAAGTTGGACGAATACTAATTTAACAGTTTTCTTTCTACGGAATCATTGTAAATTTGTATTATGCACCAAATTAGGGAGCTGTTATCGTAGAGCTTTATTTTAAATCACTTTTATTTATGTACTAAATTTTAGGTATATACTACTGGAACATTTAATCAGCAATAGTCTTAGATTTTATAGTCAAGTTCTTCGTAAATACTTTATTTCACTGCAATTATGTATGCCCCTTATACATGTGTAATTAGTCAATTAGTATGGTTGTTGATGTCCTGAATAAAGATTTTTTTCAAATTTTTCATCAAACTGTGGAGTAACAGTTAGCATATAATTGTAAAATAACCAAAATGTTTTATAGTTCCTTATTTGTACAGGGTGGGGCGTAAGTTTGGAAGCAATTTTTCAAACATTAATATAATTCTTAAAAATAAGTTCCTAAGTAGGTGATAGGGTTTGAACTATAGTAGAGTCAATTCAAAATTTAGTCAATTCAAAAATGTCAGACAAAAGAGAAGCCATTATTGCTCTACACCGTGCCGGAAGTCAGATTCCGTCATTTCAAAGACTCTCTCAATAGCGAGATCGACTGTTTAGATCTTAATATTTTTAGATACTTATGGAAATTCTGTTTTGTAATGTTTGTAATTAGAAATCTTAAATTTGTAAATTCATTTTGTCCTTCTTCAATAATGCTATTTAATTCATCCATTCTCAATAAGTCTGGGATCATTATTCCGTTTTGTAAGTTATTTATGGTTTGTTCCAAAATGATTGAATTAATGTATAGAAATTGTGCCTCGGTTGCTAATGAATTCTACACTCTATGATTTTGAGTCAAATATGACGTCAGAGTTTCAATATTAATGATTTCATTTAAATTATTTTGTAATATTTTGATAGACTTACTAGAAAAGCGAATTAATTCATTTACTTTTGCGGTAATAGCAGTGATCTTGTATTTTGACAGGTGGACATTCATATTATTTTCATTTATCGTTTTATTTATATCCTGTACATCTTTCTCTGTTGCTACTCCAAAAAGAAATTTAAAACTTTCCCCAAATATATTCATCAACCCACGTTTTTGCCTGTCAAGAGTTTTTTCTAAAATATTTACTGTTAAGGTCCTCCTCATAAATAGTTATATTTAGTTCGTTAAAAGTATTTATTATTGAACTATGATCATGATCAATTAAATTGAAATTATTCAAATACGATATTGTCGTATTGACAAACCTCAGCGTTTTTGCAATATTTTTACGTATCGTTAAATGAGTATATCTTATTGATGGGTTATTTAGATTGAATATTTTGTGCTGTATTGAAATATTAGGTTTCTCCTCATAATAATTCCACTCATTTAGCGGTTGGTAGAGGGTGTGACTCCACCAATCTTCAAAAGTATATTTGGAATGATACCATTCTGGTAAGCTGTCTCCAACTGTGGTCAAAAGTATTTTCAAATTATCCAAAATGAACCTTTGATAAGGTATGTTAACTCTTATAATTAATTCCCCACCTTGGTCAAGTAGAACTCCTTTGTGATCCGTCAGAACACTGTTATTCAGGTTGCTGTTGTAAGCCCATGCAATGTTGCAAGTTGCCAGGATGAGGATGAATTGTACGACTGGAAGATAAATATTATGATCAGTTTACCAATCATACAATACTAAAAATATAATGTATACAGTATACTACTAAAAAAAAATATTTATACCCATTATAATTATTTATTTACATTATTATCATAATTCCCTTCATTTCTTTTTGAAATTAGATTATCAATGATCATTTATTTATAAAGTATATTAAATAATATACTGCTTTAATACATATGAGCTCATCTTTATTACATTAAGTACAATCAAAACACTAAATTACATTAAGTAATAATAATATACAATTCAACTAAACAGTGGCCATCTGTTAGTGATTTTGCTACATTTAATCATGTACCATTAGAAGTTTCATCCACTAGTTCTATACTTTCGATCTCATTATTCTTAACATTATGCGCCATATAATTAGAAGGTACTATAAAATCTGCATGCAAAAACAAAGTTTTTGACCTATTAATGTCCTTCAAATTGTATCCATTCCCTTTTTTAGATGTGACCACATACGGTCCTTCTATCTTCATCTCCATTTTGTTAGATGGTTTTATCGGTGTTTTCACGAACACTCTATCATTAATTGCTATTAATTTTTGTTTTCTCTTTTTATTACAGGCTGATATAGACTTCTCATTATTATTTTTCAAATTTTCCCATAGGAATTCCCTAATTTTTCTCTGATTTTCCACTTGATCGTCGCTATAATTTATTTTTTCTTCTGTTGAACTTACATGATTACTTTCATATCCAAATAGACCAAAGAATGGCGTCTCCCCTAGTGTTTCATTAAATGTTGAATTCAGTTAAAGTTGAAAAGTTGGAAGAAAATGATGCCAAGATGTATTATTTTCAGTCTGTGTGTACAGTCTTAATAGGACTAAAATTTATCTATTCACCCTTTCAACTAGACCATTGGAATTAGGATGATAGGGTGTTATTTGTACTTTAGTTATATTAAAGAATTTAGCAATTTTCTCCATTAACTCATTTCTAAATTATGATCAGTTATCAGATATTAAAGGTCCCCTCCAAGCAAATAAATTTTTTTATTGTTTAAATCAACGAGGCTAATGTTTCTTATCATTTTACTGCAAACCCCATAAAATTTGATAGCATATTTTTAATTTTATATGCTTTTAAAGATTTTTATAATCCAAACTCTACAAAACCTACTTTACTTCCGATTTTCTAATTTTCAGTCTGAAGAAGAAGAATGTACACCATTTGTTTTGATTGTCAACTAGGTATTTGGTTTAATAAATCTATTTATCATTCGTTTAAAGGTTGAAATTTGGATAAACTAATACTAGAAACGTTTATATAGTTTTAGAAACAATTAATATCTTAGAAGAAGACCAAAAACGCATTGTTTGTTTAAAAACCAAAATTTGAAATCAAAACAAAGAGTGTACAATCTTCTTTCTCAGCGTCAGGTTGGAGAGTCTCTCGATTGTTGCTCACATAGTATTAAAAAACTTTAAAAGCAAATAATAAAATATATGCTGAACCGAATTGTTTGCGGTTAGCGGAATAATGATCGTAGACCTTATTTATATAATATTATGTGATAAACTCATTTTTTCCCGGAGCCTGGAGAGGACCTTTAAGGTAACTGGTGTACCGTAATTAGCTAAAAGGTGTTTTTGTAAGGCGTTGGCTACTGAAGCTGCTGATTTATCCATTATTGGAGCCAATAAAACGAATCGCGTTGTAAAATCTTTACAAACTAAAATATATTTATATCCGTCACTTGAAGTTAAAGGACCAAGTAAGTCTATTGCAACAGTTGTAAAAGGCTTTAGTGGTATGATATATGCTTTTAGAGGTACTTTCTTAGGTATTGATTTAGATTTAATACACAATTCACATTTCGAACAATATTCATCGATTAAGGTTTTCTCAAAAATATTATAAAAATTAATTTTGAATAAGTTATAAGTTCTTTCTGCACCTTTGTGACCTGCTAATATGTGGTTATGGCATTTATCCATAGTTTTATTTATTAATGAATTAGGTATGTAGGGAACAATATAATTATATTCGACTTTAGATCTAAATATCTTTCTGTTAAAGAAAATTAGATTGTTTATTAATATAAATTTTCGGTATGTGATCATGGTTATCTTTAGCAAATTTTTTGGATAAAATAGATTTACGTATTAAAATACAATATTCGTCCTTGCGCTGCTCTGATTTTAATTCATTGATATCACATGGCAATGGACAATTCATCTTAGGATGTTCTTCGATTTGAATACTATTTATATTATAAACATTTTCTGTAAGATTGCTCTCAATGTTCTCAATTATAAATTCACTTCGTGAATTTACATCACTAAGTCGTGAAAGTGTATCTGCGAAGTGGTTTAGTTTACCGGGTAGATATTTAATTCTTAAATCGTATTCGCTACATAAAATTGCCCATCTTCCCAAGCATCCAGGCGAATTTTGTTTATCAAACATAGGAATAAGCGGTTTGTGATCCGTAAGTAAGGTGACATTATAATTCAAAATGATATGTTTATATTGTTGTAAAGCATAAACTACAGCTAACATTTCTAATTTACTTGTTGCGTAATTAGATTGAGATTTAGTTAGAGATTTCTATATGTACGATATCGGAAAAAGAATATCGTCCTTTCCTTGCATTAAAACTGCTCCTAATCCTGAACTGGATGCATCTGTTGATAAGTAGAAGTAGAAGGGTTTTGTGTAATCAGGACATTTCAAAATAGGTGGCTTTGTTAGAACAGATTTGAGTTTAGCTACGGCTTGTGTGTGGTCGTCGGTCCATTTGAATTCTGTATTTTTCTTTAATAATGCATATAGGGGTTTACTAATAGATGCAAAAATTTTAACAAAAGAGCGATAAAAATTAAAACTACCAAGGAAGCTTTGCAATTCTGTTTTTGTTGTTGGGTTAGCTAAATTTTGAATTAATTTTTGTTTTTCTGTATCGACTGATAATCCTTCTTTGGAGATTTGAAATCCTAAAAATTTCAATTTATCCGTAAAAATTTGACACTTGGAAGTTTTAATTTTTAGATTAGCTCTTTCTACCCTCTTCAACATCAACTCTAATTTATGCAAGTGTTCCTCATTATTCCTAGAGTATATAATGATATCATCCAAATAACACAATATACCATGATGCCTTTTTTGTTACTTTACATTGCCAGTACGCACTTACAAGATCGATTGAGGAGTATATTGTCTGATCATTTAATGAATGAATAATATCAGAGATAACTGGTAATGGATATCTTATATCTTCTGTTATTTTATTTAGGCTTCTAAAGTCCACGCACAATCTTTTTTCTCTATTTCCTTTGGATACAAGTAAGATGGAAAATTGTACGGACCATCACTTACTTCTATAATATCATTCTCCAACATTTTATTTACTTGTTTCTCAATTTCTCTCTCATGACAATGAGGTATTTTATATTGCCTCCTGAAAATAGGTTTATTATCAGTCAATTTTATATCAAAAGGTTCTACGTTCCTGGCACAACCTAGATCTTCGCCTTCTTTGTAGCATGTACTTCGGTATCTGTTTAATAAATGTATAAAATCGCCTTCAATTTGTTTATCATTACATTTTATATCATTTATAGTTAATGGATCATATTCTTTACATTCTCTTTCACTTTCCGTTAGATTTAAAATCTGATCAATGTCATCCAAGACAATACATTTTGAAATCATATGTCCCCTTTTCAATAAAACTTCATTGTTTGTTGCATTTAAAATGGAGATATTTACTGCATTGTCTACAACTTTTGATACAGTTGCTATTACAACAATACCTTCTTTCAGTTCATTTTTTAATATCATTACTTCACATCCATCGATATTAACATTTTTATTGAGTTTTACGTTACTTATCACGTTCATATTGCTTTTTAACAGCAAATAATGTTTCAGTGAATATTAATTTCATTACTTCTCTTAGTGTCTGGCATAATTTCATGCTCTTTAGTGTTATCTGCAACTTCATTTTTAAATTCATTTTTACGCGTGCTTTCAATCTTTCTATTTTCTTCTATCCTCATTTCAACATTTTCTATATTTCGATTTTTTATTTTACTATCTTCGTTTACTGTAACATTTGAGTTTACATGGTCATTATTATATTTGAATCTGCTCCTCTTTTCCTTTCTTTTTCTTTTACAATTCTTTGCATATTTTACAAAAGTCAATTGTTTTACAACTTCAGAAAAAGTTACTTTTCTCTTTTTAGCTAAGTAGAATACGTCACTCTCTCTTCGATTATATATTCTGTTGTTTAACAATGTTAATCTAACTCCATGATTTCTCAAATCATGGTATTTAGGCAATGTAAATGATATTGTTTGTTTTACAAAATTCAACTGGGAATATTTTAAAACATTCATACCCATGAGACAATCTTAGGTAATTTTGATTCATCGTCAATAATCAAGATCTCTATATTTGAAATAATACCATCAGGAGTTTGAATATCAATTAAAGTTTGACCCAAAATTTCTATTTTCTTTTTATTTGCATCAAGAATTAATCCAAAGTATGCTTTTAATTTAATATGTTTTGGTAATAAATTTTCCCAAATTAAGGAACATGAAGAACCCGTGTCCATGAGAATGTCAATTAGTTTATTATTAATTTTCCCAGTTATTACAGGTATTTTCAAATTGGACATTGCAATATTAATGTATGATGTATTTATTTGTTGTCAATTATTATACCTATAACGACTTGTCTGCCTACTTCTTTCTCCTGATCTCGGTCTGCTTGAGTGACGGCCCCTGTACTGGTTTTGTTGATATCTGTTTGGTGACTGGTAGTACTTTTGCCTATTTTGTGTCTGATAGTATCTCTCCCTACTATAATCCCTATTGTATCTACTCGGTGTGTGTGTGTGCGCCTGTCTTTAACCCTAGACTGTCTGGGGTTCCAGTGTGTGTCCTTGAAATAATACTTCTCTGTCCTGTGATTAGTTTTCCTACAAATTTGGCATTGTATTTTGAAGTCTTTGTAATTGTTATGTTCGTACTTTCCATTTGAAGTGGTCAGAGTATAGTTCCTATACCTAGCGTCTTCGTCATACTTTGTCAAAGGATTTCTGTTATTGGATGAAGTTACTTTTGCTAGAATTGCAGAGTTTAGGTTATTTAAACTGGTATTCACGTTACTTTCCGAAATGCTGCTTTCATAAAGATGCTGGGATGCATGAGAACTCAGCATAATGTGAAACAAAGTACTTTTCATGAAATCAATGAGGTTTACCTCATTTGTCACTGCTAAATTTCTGTCAATTCCAGCATAAGTTGGTATGTCAAACATTGCCTCTATACACTCTGTTACATTATTCAAAATATTGCCCGTTGTAGTTACAATATGTGATGGATCTAAATGTTGATTATGTATAAGATTTTGGGAACTTCGCTGAAAGTTTCTTTTCGTTCCATAGGACGAAAGTAAACTTTGCTTCACAGTTTCATAAGGTAGATCACCGTCATTTTTGAATATTGAAATAAGCAATTTAGCGTCTCCATTCACTGGATCAACATGACTGAATAATAAAGAGTTTTTATTATAATCATTTCTTATGTTGAGGTTTGCAAAATGGTTTCCTAGATTTTTAATGAAACTTTCAACGTCAACTCCACTTTTAAAATCAGTTTCGTCTTTTCGTGCATTTCCTCGAAATACAGGAATGCTGTCATTCAAAATGTGTGTATTAAGAATCTGTGCATTTACATTGTCTGTGTTGTTGGATTGAGTACTTGTTTCTCTACTTGGTGAATCCCCTGCCATTTTATCTTGGTCAATTTCGAAATCAACTTTTCTATTACGTAATTTATAGTGATGCACCCTATCTTGTAACTTCTTCAATGATGACATTAGCCAAGTTCAAATCAATCAATTTGGAATGGTGAATGGACTGAAAGTACATACGTACACTATATAAATATACTAATTTTATAATGAGAGCGAAAGTTTAGAAAAAATGGTGTTTAAACTCTTAATGGTACTTACGATTCATTATTCGACGGCTGGTACTTCCTTTGTGTTTCAATTCTTGCGGTTGCCTGCCTCTGTCTCTGCTACCTGGTGTGTGCTGAAGTGTGGTGTCTTATTATTATTATTATTATTTTTTATGTCGTGGTATCTGATATCGTAGTACCTGATATCGTAGTGTCTGATATCTTAGTGCCTGATATCGTAGTGCCTGATATCGTAGTGCCTGATATCGTAGTGTCTGATATCGTAGTGTCTGATATCGTAGTGTCTGATATCGTAGTGCCTGATATCGTAGTGTCTGATATCGTAGTGCCTGATATCGTAGTGCCTGATATCGTAGTGTCTGATATCGTAGTGTCTGATATCGTAGTGTCTGATATCGTAGTGTCTGATATCGTAGTGTCTGATATCGTAGTGTCTGATATCATAGTGTCTGATATCGTAGTGTCTGATATCGTAGTGTCTGATATTGTAGTGCCTGATACCGTAGTGCATGACATCGTATTGTCTGATATTGTAGTGCCTGATATCGTAGTGCCTGATATCGTAGTGTCTGATATCGTAGTGCCTGATATCGTAGTGCCTGATATCGTAGTGCCTGATATCGTAGTGCCTGATATCGTAGTGTCTGATATCGTAGTGTATGATTGTGGAGAGTTGGGAAGAATATTTTTTTCTCTCTCTCGCTCCTCAGTTCTGTAACCTTTTCGTTTGCTTCATTCCTCTTCGTTGCTGTAGAATTTGTTGATTGCCCCAGGATTTGCTCTCAGATTTCACCAGGATTTGCCAGGGCTCGCTTTGTTTGGGTGCCAATTGTAGCCTCTGGATTTCAGTTTCAGATGACTTACTTTCCCAGACACCACTTCTTCTACTGTTTCTCTTTCTTCAACTTCCTATATATATGATAGGGTAATGATGACGATTCAACGTGAGTTATCTTCTATTCACTTATCGCACTGGTTACAGACACATAGGATACTACTTTAGAGATGTACCTCAACCAACTAACAACTTGTGGTTTGAGTTCAACTTCTTTTATAGCTACAGTTTCTATTCAGTTACATTTCGTAGGTCTAATTAGGAAAAGGTACTACACAATAAGATTTATGGCCTAACTGGTCGCAGGTAAATATTTGAGGCTATATATTGTCCTATTTCTAATAGTTTAACTAAATGCTTTTTCCAATATCTATCTTAAAACATTTCTCATTTGTCTAGACTAAGTCTTTTTCTCTGACACCTCTATATAATAGTTCATTGTTATCTAAGACCCAATTCTTTAACAATAGGTCTCTCCTAATGAGTTCCATTATTTAAGTCAGAGCAGGTAATAAAAGTGACCTTCCACATAGAGTGCTAAAATATGTAACACTATCCACTCTGAAATGGTAGTCATAATAATGCCAATTGTCACCGGCAGCCGTAAGTTTCTTCACAAATTTAGAATAGGACAACAAATCTTGCATCTCTTCGGGATGTTTTCGTACATAGAGAGCTACAAAATCATCGAATGCTAAGCACCATTCTCTTTCTGATAGTTTGCGTTTCTTTTTAGGAGTGAATTCAAGTGATGCAGTATTGTTGTTGCTGTCAATTGCTAATTGTAAAGAGTCTTCTTGGTGAGGATAAAGAATGTTATGGAAATCAACATACTTATGTCTCAAAATTTTCTTCTTCAGTTTATCTGAAAGGTTATCGCCTGCTTTCAAGCTAGAGTTGTGAAATGATTTACAATGTTTAACGGACGAAATCCTGTCCTCATCTTCGGAAGTTTCATCTGAAGTTATGGCCCACTTGCGTTTTTTCTTTTTGAACATTTCTTTTTAGACTTTTTCACCTTTTTCTGTAGCTTTTCAATTGTCTTCTGCATTTCTTTAATTTGCTTAATGTATTTTTGTGAAATATCATCACTAGAAGAGCTGGAAGTGTCGTTACTAGGCAAATCAGAGTCTGACGAAGATGATGAAGAAAGTAGAACAGGAGGAGGCTTTTTTCACCGTGGTTTCTTGTTTGTAGATTTCGATTTGACAGATTTGTCATCCGTTTTTGGCTTTAATTTTGCTTTTTGTTTTGGTGCTACCACTTTACTTTTGGAAGCATTTATTTTAGAGGCCGAGCTGGAATTTGCGTCAGAAATTGGCATAACTAATGTATTTATATGCTCTACTGGATCTGGAGCGACAGGATGAGGCATATTTCGATTAGTAGCATCCATGATGAATGCTTTACTAAATATCAGGTAAATATATCTGTGAATATAAAACATAAAATTTTTATGCAAATCAATCAGAGCAAAATGAAAACAAAATGAAGTATAATTATGATCAGTAGGTGGTAGTGATGATAAAGAAATTATTAATCTCATGTGGTTAGAGAGTAGTTTATTTATTTGAACTAAATTTAAACTTGATTGTCCCGATGGAGATAATATTAAGATGATTTCAAAAAAATTGAATTTGATCAGAGTGGAGTTTAGTCACATTTACTCTATCCCAAATAATGATTTTAAAAGTGATAACATTTGGGTCAAAGCGAAGGTTAATCACATTTGCTAATGCCCGAAAATTAGTAACATTTAGGTCGAAGCGAAGGTTAATCACATTTGCTAATGCCCGGTTAGATTATTAAAATTGGTAACATTTGGGTCAGAGCGGAGGTTATACACATTTGCTCATGCCCGATTAGATTATTAAAATTGGTAACATTTGGGATCAGAGCGGAGGTTATACACATTTGCTCATGCCCGATTTAGATTATTAAAATTAGTAACATTTGTGATAGAGCGGAAGATATACACATTTGCTCATGCCCAAATAAAGTTAAAGTTCAACGTTTGGTTTGTTTCACAGTGGAGTTTATACACTTTTGCTTGTTTCCAAATGATCTAGTGTAATGCATCTCGCAGATTCGAAGTAGACTCTTACAATGGAGAACGAGCTAGTATGAAACACTTAAATTTTCTAGTCAAAATAAGAGTTTTCTTAAAATATTTTTATAAAAATTAGATCTGGAAAATAAGGAATCAGTTAACAATGAGCAGAAGAAAATTTTAAGAAACAGATTTATTCAATTTTACTAAATTCAGTTAGCGAGCTAACTTCATGTTTAGTTTTATCAGAGTTAATTTTTATCATATATAATCTTTAAGCCAGGTATTTATTGAAATAGGTAAAGAAGAAGTAGAGAATCTATTGGAACAGTTAGGGAAATCATTGATAAAAATTAAAAACAGTAAACCTCCAAGCACGCTTCATTGGGGCACTACACATGTCACTTCTCGATCAACTGATGATACACCATTAACTATTACAGAATTTGTGCGATTAGATAAATAGGATCGGAACCATGCCATCGGAGTACCCCTTACACCGTAATGAGACAACTTAGAAAGCAGAATATCATGAGAAACAGAATCGAAGGCTTTTTAAGTCTAGGAACAATGAAAAGTAAAGATCAACCCTGTCTAACTTCGAATACACATCGGTTACCAAATTGAGTATAGCATGGGTTGTATTTTTGCCTTTCCTGAATCCGTACTGGTGATCAAAGAAAATGTTATTAGATTCAAAATAGTTCTCAACCTTATTATAAACTACTTTCTCATATATTTTAGAGCATGTTGATAATAGTGAGATAGGACGGTAGTTACCAACATTTTCTTTGTCACCTCCCTTATAAAGGGGTATAACAGTAGCTTTCTTAAGGCATGGCGGAAACTCACCATAATGCAGGAATTTGTTAATTAAGGAAGCAACGACAGGAGACAATATGTTAGATACATTTTTTAGCACAAACACAGGAATAGAATCTAAACCACATGGTTTTTTCTTCAAATCCCAAAATAATCCTTCATACACTACATGATGAAACAGGTGAGAAGAGAGAGTTGATATAATTTCCCCTTAAATAATTATTAAAATTGTTTGAATATTAAATAATTATATCCATAAGGAAGCTATCAGGCCGAACGGAGCTGCCAATCGGAATTCCAAATGCTTTAGGGAGAACCATTCGCTTCATAATCTGTTTCATTTTTAGTATTGGTAATGTAATAACTACATATGCTCCGCTAACGTTTGACGCCAATAAAATTTGTAAAATATATTATTTTTTTTTAGGAATATTTTTTGGAATTCTATGATCAGGCATTGTATAAAAATAAAATCCAAATGATTATAAAATGATATAGCAATGAGAAATTTAGATTTAAAAAAAACGAGAATATAACAACCTTGGAAAGCATTTAGCTTGATTAGATGATCAGACGTCAACTTCATTAGGATTAGAATGAAAAGTCTCGTGTTTTAATAATGGTTGAAGTTTTTATTAATTTCAGTTGGAAATCAATAAATAATAATATATGGCATTTTACTTATTGGAATATCGTAAGTAAAATCTTGAATTCAACATTAACATGAATATCAAAATATTACAGTTCAATTTAATAAGATGTCTTCGGGTAGTGATAGTTGATTGTAATAACGTTGTGGGCTGGAGGAATACTAAAGTATCTTAAACCTATTCTGTATCGATATAACTTATACATGCAATAATCTATAACCACAACTCTATCAAAGCTTAGTCTTTTAGGCTTAGTTCTCTTTAGAAATAATTATTAGGGTTGTTAAACAAACCTCAAATATTTTACGCAAGGAGAACTGATCGACCAGCGGTAGCAACGAAAGACCAGAAAAAGTACTTTGTCAATACCTGGAATATGATACACTACATAGTTAAGGAAAATATAAATAGATAGTGGTTTAAATAGTAGCAATATTCCTAATATTGAATTTGGATAAAGAATGTTAATGAATATAGTAGTTTTATAAATTTAGAATGTTACACAATATAAATTTAATTAATAGAGTTCTTATAAATATAGGAATTTTATCAATATAGGAGATTTATCAATATAGTAATTTTAATATAGCAGTGTTAATATATTAATAGAAGTTATGAATTTAGTAATTTTCTGTTGCCAGTTATTTAGAGTAATATTAATGGTCGGAAATAATTTCCAATGCAAATTATGACATGTGGTATTACTGATGGTACTAAACCAAGGTTCACGGCTACTCGCGTTAAGTTGGTCTCACCTATACCGTAATCAGCTGTTTCCTTGATTCGCCAGCATGGTAAGTTTAGTCAGGCTGAAGCTCAGGAATTGGAAGATCCCATCAAACGTCTGGTGGTGAGAGTTAATTCGTCCATCTTCAAATGCAACACAAGGACATCACTCGATCACCGATCAATCTCAAACAGGCAGGGCAACCTGCCTGGGGGGTAAACATTTTGGCGTATCAGCAAGACTTAGCTTTTGCTTTGTTTTGAACGTTTAGTATGAATACACAAGTTAGGCTATGTTTACCCTAGCAGTATCAATTATCAACTGATTACTTCGAGCAGCTGTTAACTTGAAAAGAACACTCGGAAAACAAGTTGATTTTTATGTATATACAAACCTATTTAATAAATAAAATGAAATATAACAAAACTAAACTACTAACAAAACATATATACAAAATCTGGATGAAGGATATTTCCTTACAATTAAAGGTCCTCTCCAGGCTCCGGGAAAAAAATGAGTTTATTTCATAATAATATAGAACTAAGGTCTACGATCATTATTCTGCAAACCGCATACAATTCGGTCAAGTATAAATTTTATTATATGCTTTTAAAGTTTTTAATACTCTGTGAGCAACAATCGAGCGAATCTCCAACATGACGCTGAGAAAGAAGATTGTACACTCTTTGTTTTGATTTCAAATTTAGATTTATAAACAAACAATGCGTTCTACCTTCTTTTAAGATATTAATTGTTTCTAAAAGTATATAAACGTTTCTATAATAAGTTTATCCAAATTTAAAACTTTAAACGAATAAATTGGATTAATAAATAGATTTATTAAACCAAATACTTAGTTGACAATCAAAACAAATGGTGTACATTCTTCTTCTTCAGACTGAAAATAGAAAGTCGGAAGTAAAGTAGGTTTTGTAGAGTTTGGATTATAAAAATCTTTAAAAACATATAAAATTAAAAATATGCTTTCAAATTTTATGGGGTTTGCTGTAAAATGTTAAGAAACATTAGCCTCGTTGATTTAAGCAATAAAAAAATTTGCTTGGGGGGGACCTTTAACGGTTCTTGGACAATTTGCCGCGGACGATTCCCCACGCGGACAATTCGCCACTAGTACAATTCGCCGCATATTGTTTTATTCACATCTTACATTTAAAAATAATTATAAATGGAATAATCATTATCATTAAAAAACTTGAAAAATAAATTAATTAAGTTACGTGTTAGTAATACAGTATCGGCCACAAAAATGTTTCCGCTTTTTCAAATACTAGTAAATCGTTTGCCAATTGACGAAAAAACTGTATCTTGGTCTCTTTTCCTCCGCCTCTTATTGTACTATTTACAGGAATAAACGTTTCTGAACTGATGGACATAGTTTAAGAACAGGAAAGCAAAGAGTGAGGGTGATTATTTTTGTCATTGCGCGAATGTTATTCTTAGAGCTAACTCTGTGATTTTACTCACTAAAAAATAATGAATGAAAGGAAAAAGTTATAGTGGCAGATAATATAATAAAGGGTGTTTACATTTTTTCCTTGGAAACTATTTGGAAATTGAAAAACTTTAGTGACATTTTGATCACATTGAAGTTTTCACACTGGATATTCGTTCTTAGCTTGTTCATTGCATGATTATGGCCCGTTTCACACAAGTTTTTAACACCGCGGAAAAAAAATTCTTTTAAATATGTGTTTTTTTCCTCTCTGATGGAAAAATCACATTATATTTTGTACTTCAGCAATGAAAAAGTGCAAGTGTGAACACATTTTGAGAAGAGCTTTTTCCGCTAACGATTTACAAGTATTTTAAAAAGCGGAAATATTTTTGTTGCCCATACTGTACAAATAACTATTGTTTTTATTTGTATCAATTTCTTATGAAAGAAGAACTATAGTGAGTGAGATAAAAAAAGGCTATTAGCATTAATAAACTGAGAATCAATAGAGTTGAATAAAAATATTCATCAAAATATTTCAAAGTATCCGCAGGCACTGTTTGATTTTGTCTGACATACATGTTTGATCAGCAGCTGTCACCAATATTCAGAATGATAAAGTTTACACCCGCAGATTTGGGTACTTGGCAAGTTGGCTGTTCCATTAAGAGCCAATAGTCTGCCTCAGTTATGGTATGGTCTGTTGTTGCATCTGATGTGACGAACGGAAAGATGTCTCCATTAATCATCATCGATGAATTAATCAAATTTAATAATCATATTTATCGGATTATGTTGCAGAAAAAAGTTATTTCGTTGTTCACTGAATCACTTGGAACCAATTTCATCTGGTCCATCATGGGAAGCGAAGTTTCAACTCATTCTTACCCAATTTATGCTCTTTAAAGGCAGCCGCCAACCATTCTGCTTGTCCATGTTTGTTGAATAATACAGCGTTCTTTTGCTTCAGTAACAAAGTTTGTTGAAATAATAGTCAATGCAAAAAATGGCGTTTTCGAAATTTTGGTATGTTGCTTCAGTTCTGAATAAATGCACTTCTAAATAACAACGTCGATTCCTTTTCTTATTATATTTATAGTATTATTTAAATTCAATGGTTATCATGGTTATATCTTATTTGGTCACTCTACCCTGTATAAATAATTTCAGATTCTAACTCCCAAACATCCGGAATACTGGAAGTTTCAGTCAATAGCAGTTCTTTCACCTGCAGCACCATAAGCAAAACCATACCCCAAATTAGGGGCATGGTTGGGATTTCACATATTTGGCTTGTTGGGTAGCGCTGTCGAAAGAATCTCTCTCAATTAAAAGAGTCTTTCAGAAGTGGGATTCGAACCCACGCCCTCATACGAGGACCGGAACGCCCATCTCTCTACCTGGTAGAGAAGTTACCTTGAGTCTGGCGCCTTAGACCACTCGGTCATCCTGACGTAATGTGAAGCTGAAGTTAACTTTATATAATCTTCGTTATTAACTTTACATTTTTAAAATTAAACTATTAACCCTAGAAACCTAGCTGCTGGCACGGCCGCACTAGTCGTCATTGAAAAATAATAATAACTTTAATTTTGCACCGATTTCGAAGCTTTCTTTTCTTGACTTTTACATTTAGCATAATTACATACCATTAGTCAAAAACGAAGGTGATAAATGAAAAGATGTTATATTATGAGCCTTTATTCATATATATTAGGAGTATATCAGAGAGATCTCCAGTCATGAGATGCACGAGTGTGTTTGAAGAAGCAAAGGATAGAAAGATTGAAGACTTAGAGCAACAAAAATTTTCCCTGAAGAGAGAGTTGTCAAAGCTGGAGGAGAGAGTGGAGGATGTTGAAATGCATGACCGTCGAAACAACATCATCCTATCTGGTACCTCTCTAACACCATTCCAGGTTGGTGTGAACACTGTTCCGAAAGTCAATCAATTTACTAAGGCAGCACTTGAACTACGAATTGTGTGACAATAAAATATTGTCAGCTTATCGACTTGGAGCTAAATCTTCTTGCCAGTTGCCGGATAGGCGAAGCATCATGGTAAAACTTAGTGATGGTGAAGTAAAGAAAGATATTGTGTTGGCATAAAAAACCGGAAACCTGATCAATTCTATGTCAACGACAATCTTACTCCGATACGATCCAAAATATTGTACACTCTGAGACAGGGAAGGAGTAGATTCCCGGAGAAACTCGGTGCATGCGGATCGATAGATGACAAGGATTTTGTTTGGGTTAAGAAACCTTCACCGTCTAGTAGAGATACCAAAACTCATATTAACAGTCAGCATCGACTTAATTTGACAGTGGTTGATCTGCTACAGAGGCACGGGCAGGCGTGACTGCATCATGTGCTGTATCTTTATCATTTGCTGTCGCTTAACTGTACCTGATGCCTGTTTTTTCTAATCATCTGTCTGCTGCCCTCCCGTTACCTGTTGCACCTGTCTGCTGCCCGCCTGTCACATGTTGTACCTGTCTACTGCCCACCTGTCATCTGTTGTACCTGTCTGCTATCTACCTTTCACCTGTTGTACCTGTCTGCTGCCTACCTGTCACCTGTTGTACCTGTCTGCTCTCTACCTGTCACCTGTTGTACCTGTCTGCTGCCCACCTGTCATCTGTTGTACCTGTCTGCTCTCTAGCTGTCACCTGTTGTACCTGTCTGCTGTCTACCGGTCAACTGCTGTCACCTCTTGTTTGTTCTTATTTTTCTGTAAGGTTTCTTACATTTTTAATCTTTCGCGTAGCTCTATATATGATAAGTTGATAACTGTCACTCCATTTTATGTAAATATGATGAATACGCATCGATTTACTTTCTTGATTTGTTTTGCCTGCGACTAGTCTGGCGTTTGTTTGTTGTCAACTTTATACTAATTTTTCATTATGGTACTGATTGATAACAATCTGCTGGACATTGACCCTAATGATAACTTAATTAATAGTTATCTTGATTCTCTCAACATTCCCCATCAGTCTACTTATTATTCTATAGATAATTTTAATCATATGTTCGATGGCCGGTTAAATTGTCTTTTCTCTTTGTTACTAACTGTAACATCAATTCTAATCGTGAAGTATTTTCTGGATTTTTGAGTTCTCTAAAATTGAGGTTTAATGTGATTGTACTGACTGAGACTAGATTCATGGGGGGTGATGGGAGGAGCATGGATGGATATGTGGATTGTCATAGTGGGAGGGGAGTGGGCAGAGGGGTGGGGTCTCAATCTATGCTCATAACCAATTAGCAATCAGTAAATTAGAACACCTATCCTTGGTGGAGAGCGATATAGAGTCATGCTGTGCAAGTATATCCTATAAAAATCGTTCAATTAGTATAGTTGCCATATATCGCCCTCCAGATGTGTCACTTGTTCGTTTCACCGATTGTATTTTTCGCATATTAAACGATCCTGCAGTGCGTTTAGGTTTGGGGGAGGTATTGCTGGTGGGTGACTTCAATATAAACTTGATTGGGTATGAAAGCTCAAGCACTGATATAAGAAATATTGTTCATAGTCTGTTCTCACTTAACTTTTTACCTACAATTAGTGAACCTACGAGATTTCCTAGTGGAGATCAGATGGGTCAACCCTCCCTTCTTGATCATATATGGTATAATAGACGTAATGTTGTAGATTCTGGTATATTGCTCTTTAATTGTACTGACCATCTACTCACATTTTTTATTGATTAGGGTTGAGCTTCGTGATCGTTCTGTAGACAATTTCAATAGATTTAGAGATGAGTGTGGTAGATTGGATTGGAGTTGTCTTGTTAGTGATGTTAACTCAGATTTTGTTTTGTTCTATAGAATTATTAACGAACTATATTGTAAGTGTATTCATATAAAAGTAAAGTATGTGTCGCAAAAAAGACTTAACAAACCATGGTTAACTTCAGCTATTTTTAAAATCCATTGAAACTAAATCTGCGTATTTCAAGGCTGTGAAACTTAATTTGATCTCAGATTCATTCTATAAATCATATAAAAATAGACTTGTTAATACTATAAGGAAAGATAAAAAGAGGTATCATATGGATGCATTTAATAAATGTAAAAATAATTTAAAATCAACTTGGAATTTGATAAATAATTTAATCATGAGTAAGAAATCGAAAACAGTTATTGATGATAATGAAATAACAGACATGCGTAACATTGCCGAATCTTTTAATAACTACTTTAGTAACATTGGCACTAAACTAAACTCTAATATAGCGGAGACTGACCAGGATCCCACTAATAACATATCATTTAATCTGCCTACCTCTTTTTTTCTATCACCTGTATCTGACTCTGAAATTGTAAATTTGGTATCTAAACTTAAGAATTACAATTACGGTCTCAATAACATTCCTACAAAGGACTTTTAAATTTGTAGTTGAACATTTGGCGAACCCATTATCAAAAATTATAAATAATTCTTTTATTTGTGGAACCTTCCCGGACAGTCTTAAAAGAGCAGTAGTAATTCCAGTTAACAAATCAGGTTCTGATTCTGAAATGAATAGTTATAGTACTATTTCTACAATGCCCCTTTTGAGTAAATTTAGTGAGAAATCTATGGCTAGTAGAATGACAAATTTTTTACAGATTTCAGTGTAGTTAGTCAATATCAGTATATTGTACATATGCCGAGTTGAATGCTAAAAGACATGTCCTGGGAGTTACCGTTGATCTGAGAAAAGCCTTTGACTCAATAAACCATGACATTCTTTTGCGTAAACTTTTTAAATACGGTGTCAGAGGAATTGCACTCTCTTGGTTCCGTAGTTATCTGTGTGAGAGAACGCAATGTGTTAAGGCTGGTTCTGTTATTTTTAATGATTGTCCAATATCTTGCGGTGTACCACAGAGAAGTGTTCTTGGACCTCTCTTGTTTTTATTATTCATAAACGACTTGTCTAAAATTGCATTTCACTCTCTTTGCAGACGATACAACAATCGCATGCAGCGATTCTGATTATCATTCACTTTTCTATAGATCTAACGAAAATCTTTCTACGTTATTTTATTGTACCATCATTAATAAGTTATCACGTAACACTAACAAAACCACTGCTTTATTATTTACCAACCGTACTCATAATAAAATATAAAACTTATTTATTAAATGAATACGCTACGTAATCCTGTTGTCTTACTTTCAATTTTTTTCTATTTTTTCTCATATTTTTAATACATTTAATAGTTTCATCACGTCTTAAATATTTTCTCTGCTATAAATATCTGTAATAACTTTTAATCTTTCTCATATACACTTAATTTTTTAAAATTTTATTTGGCCTGAAAAATTCAATTCAGAACTTCATATAGGCTTGAATGTATCATTTTGTTCAATGAAGTTTATTTATATTTATATATAAGGATGAATGTCTGACTATAATCAGTTAACTGTAACCCTTATCGCCTTAGGAGGATGTCCGATAATTTACACCTCGCCAAGCTCGGTTTCGTATTTTTTCCTTGTTAATTTTATTTTATGTGGAAAATTATTATTTGGCGTTTACCAATGGATATGCAAATATCAAACGAAAATTTTTATGGCGAAAAAATATAGAAGGTCAGATTGTTACAGATTTATAAGAGCTGGTTCTGGCACTCCATCGGCTAAGTTAGTGAGCAAACTTTTGAGGGCTAAGTTTATATGGTTAATCGAATCGTTCGAAGAAATACCATAAGCTATAATTAAATTCACTGAGATGTAACTAAATTTTCAGTCTCAAATTTGCCTTCAGAGAGAATCGAACTCCCGACCTCTGGTTTACTAGACCAGCGCTCTAACCCCTGAGCTATGAAGGCCTGACTTCACTTAAAAATTTTATTACTAAATCATTGTATCCATAAGGAAGCTATCAGGCAGAACGAAGCTGCCAATCGGAAGTCCAAATGCTTTAGGCAGAATCATTCACTTCATAATTTGTTTCATTATTTAATATAGGTAGTATAATTTGTAAAATATATTATTTATTTTAGGAATATTCATTCGTATTCTATGATCAAGCGTTATATGAAATTAAAATCTAAATAATTATCAAATAAAATAGCAATGAGAAATTTAATTTAAAATAGAAATAAAACTAGATTAAAACTTGATACAAAAAGAAACGAGAATATTACAACTTTGGAAAGCATTTTGCTTGAATAGGTGATCAGACGTTAACTTTATGAACAATAGATGAAATGTCTCGTGCTTTAGTAATGGTTGAAGTTTTTATTGGTTTCAGTTGGAAATCAATAGATAATAATTGATTGCAATTTACGTATTGGAAATTAAATAAAGTAACACTTCGAATTCGCCATTTTCATGCATAAAAAATTATTGCAGTTCAATTTAATAAGATGTCTTTTTGTAGGAATGTTATAATGCTGTGGGCAGGAGGAATACTAAAGTATCTTAAACCCATTCTGTTGTGTATCGATATAATATATACAAGCAATAATCTTTAACCGCAATAAATAGTTATTTGGACTTTGCGCTCAGCTCAGTCCTTAATTTAACCTTAGTTCTCTTTAGAAATAATTATTAAAACTAAATAAAAATGTACAAATCTTCTCTGGAGGGCAGCACCTTGTCATCCCGCGGTGGATTGAAAGAGGTCAGAGAACCAAAGGATCCGTCAGGAAGGGAAATTCCGGAAGGTTCACTTTAATCCTACTAACCTAGTGTTCGAAAGTTTAAACACTAATGCTGGGGCTGATTAAAAAATTCACTTGTCAACATTCTTTATAAAAACCTTCATTTGATATCAACGGTTCTAGGACAATTTGCCGCGGACAATTCCCCGCGCGGACAACTCGCTGTTAGTACAATTCACCAAAAATGTACGATTTGTCTGCATATTCATATTTCATATTCAAAAATAATTAAAGATGGAATGATTATTATCATTTTTTTTAAACTTGAAAAATAAATTAATTAAATTACTTGGTAGTAATCCAAATACCTATTGCTTTCACCTTTTTCAATTATTTATGGATGAAGAACTATAGTGAGTAAGATAATAAAGGCTATTAGCATTAATAAACTGAGAATGAATAGAGTTGAATTAAAATCTTCATCAAAATGGTTGATCAGAGGCAAGCTGATGTGTTGCAAGAGTTCAAACTATCCGCTGGCACTATTCGATTTTGTCAATAGTCCTGTTAAACATTTATCTACTGAATATTAAAGGTCCTCTCCAGGCTCCGGGAAAAAAATGAGTTTATTACATAATATTATAGAACTAAGGTCTACGATCATTATTCTGCAAACCGCATACAATTCGGTTCAATATTTATTTTATAATTTGTTTTTGAAGATTTTTAATACTCTGTGAGCAACAATAATGAGCGAATCACTAATCTGATGCTCAAGAAGAAGGTTGTACACTCTTTGTTTTGATTACAAATTTGAATTTTATAAACAAACCATGCGTTTTCGGCCTTTATTTAAGTTATTTTAGATATCAATTGTTGCCTAAAGTATATAAACGTTTCTATTATAAGTCCATTCAATCTAATACCTTTACACGAATATTAAATGGATTTATTAAACCTAATACCTAGTTGACAATCAAAACAAATGGTGTACATTCTTTTTCTTCAGGCTGAAAATGTCTCAAATTAGTAGGTTTTGTAGAGTTTTGATTATAAAATTTTTTAAAAGCATATAAAATTAAAAATATGCTACCAAATTCGATGCGGTTTGCAGCAAAATGATAAGAAACATTAGCCTCGTTAAATAAAGCAATAAAAATATTTGCTTGGAGGGGACCTTTAAGTCTTAAGATAATCTTTTTGTTACAGATTAATAGTAAATATTTATATTTATCATTCAAAACTTGCACTTTAATTAAACCATACTAAAATGACCACTATAGTAAAATGAAAGTTTGTGGTTGAGCAGTAGGGGAGAACCGGGAGCATTCGGATAATTTTGGGGGAAAATGAATAACTCTTAAACTAATTCGAATTCAACTATATAAATATTTCTGTATATAGATAAATCATTTTACTTCAATTTCATTGAGACTGTTTTACAGTTTAAAACTTCATTCGAAAGTTATAAGACAAAATGTAAGAGAGGTTCAAGTGTTCGACTTCGGACAAGCTGGGAGTATGATTCGGACACCATAAAAATGGTTAAAACATTGGAAATTTGGATAATTAAACGATAGGATTGAATTCTCCAACAAAATATAGATAGCCCATGAGTAATCACTGCGAAATTATCCTTATATTTAATAGCTAAATATCAAAAACAAATGATATAACTATATAATTATACTTTTGGTATAACTATTTCCTTTTTCTTGGAATTCACCAAAATTAGTAAATTACATCTTAAATATTTCATCGAATGTTTAAACTTTAAAGTATAGTCCGTAAGTGTAGATCTCGTTACTCATCGAATTTCAGCAGCTTTTCTGACAGATAAACCTTTTTGGAATTCATCAAATGTTTTTTGAATACCTTCTTTATTACGGACTCTATCAGTTTTCCTTTTATAATGAAAAAGCATGAATACGATTGGCAAACTGTCAATTAAAGACAATTATATTAAAAGTTGCAACTAATCTTATAAACGAATGCTTTATCATTTAAAATAGTTCAGAATTTCCTTTTTAATAGGAATTACTTCAATAAATTGTAATGGTGCACTGAATCGGATACAGAGGGCAGGTTCGGACACCGTCCGAACCAACCTAAACCTAATTCACGATTTGTTAATCATCGATCGAAGATTCGAAATAATTATTTGACAATTTAAAAGGAAAATGTATCCAAATCCTTACTTCAGAATATAGCAAACAAAGTTTTTTATAACCTGAACTGTGTTATAAGAAGTGTCAACTCAGGAAAGATGCTATACTCACTCTCCTTACAGAATTGGGGAATTTTCTTAAAAAGTGTCATGGTCATCGTCATCAGCAGTACATTGAAAGTGTATAATTGTAGTTGTATATAAAATCTTCTGATCAACTAGTTGTTTGAAGATAATTAATTTTCTAAATAAGCGGATAGGGAGAAACCTCCCGAGTATATTAACGGAGGGGTTAGATCCATGTTAGACTGTTGTCTAACTCATAATGCCTCTCTGTTAGTTAGTAGGCCAAATTTAAGAGACTAGAGGAAGCATCCATCGAAACCCTGGTCTCTATTAGATGAACTGAAAAGATATCCATCTAATCTAGAGGTTGACCTGGGAATGACTCAATCTTGAACTCGATCAGCGGCTTTTCACCGACGTTCAAAATTGTATTCTCTACGACAGAATTAGAACCGTAGAAGGAGATAAAAAAAGTCAGAGCAGCAATTGAAGCCGATTACAGAACAGCATCTGATGTTACAGAGCAGCAATTCTGAAATTAGAAAAGTCACCTGCAGCAAATGTGGTTTCGAAGAGTTCCCAGTCGCGGTTCTAGGAATTTTCGCCGTGGAAAAATTCACCGTCGGAATTTTCGCCGTGGGAATTTTCGCCGTAGGAAAATTCGCCGTTAGGAAAATTCGGCGTGAGGAATATTCGCCGTGAAGAAGAAATTATAGATGACATAACTATTTAAATACCTATAAGTATTTATATAAATATTGAAAATTATAAAGTAATCAATTTGTAAAATAACTAATATAAGAATTTATAATTGTAAATATTAAATGTAGGTGAATATGTAATATTGTATATCTTATGAAACTATGATGCTAAAAATTTATGTTAACTGTTCATATATGCAATTTAAATTTTAATCAGTAATCGTATAATTTTGTGTCACGTGAGGTCGCTGTATAACATTTTGAGTGTTTTGATTGGTTGACTAAATAGGCGAAGCTAATTTCTTTGTTAAAAAAATGTTCAGTAAAGATTAATAAGATCACTAGTGATAGTCAGCTGTTTTGGCTAATCCTAGTCGATCTACGTCACTTCCTCTTAAATGTGTTAAGAAGTTTCAACTCATTCTTACCCAATCTGTGCTTTTTAAAGGCAGCCGCCAACCATTCGGCTTGGCCATGTTTGGCGAATAATACAGCGTTCTTTGGCTTCAGTAACAAAGTTTGTTCAGATAATATTCAAAGCAAAAAATTGTTTTTTTTCTTGTAATTTTGGTATGTTACCTTGGTTCTGAATATATGTACTTCTAATTGACAACGTTGATTCATTTTCTTATTAAATCTATAGTTTTATTTTTTGGTTACTCTACCCTGCATACATAATTTCGGATTTGAAAGATTATCTAACTCCCAGGCATCTGGAATACTGGATGTTTCAGTCAATAGCAGTTGTTTCAGCTGCAGCACCATGAGCAAGACCATGCCCAGATTAGGCTTATGTAGTACCAAAAGTATTTACCTGAGACCATAGGATTTCACACATTTGGCCCGTTGGGTGGTCTGTGAGATGTCCTGCTGTCGAAAGTATCTCTTTCGATTAAAAGAGTCTGTCAGAAGTGGGATTCGAACCCACGCCCTCATACGAGGTCCAGAACGCCCATCTCTCTACTTGGTAGAGAAGTTACCTTGAGTCTGGCGCCTTATAGACCGCTCGGCCATCCTGACATAAAGTACAATTCAGATTAACATGTTACAATCTTCATTATTAACTGTATAAATTGGAAAGCAAATTTTAAAATGATCGAAGTAATATCATAAGCGACTAAAATTTGGTGATTTCTTTAAAGTTTTCAGTCACAAAATTGCCTTCAGAGAGAATCGAACTCCCGACCTCTGGTTTACTAGACCAGCGCTCTAACCCCTGAGCTATGAAGGCACATCTTTTACAAAAACAATTAATGCTCTAAAAAATTTATTGACTAAGTTTCTCATTAGCTAATATAATGTACAGGGTGTATTAACTTTGATAACTTTATTAATATTGATTTGGTTTGAATTCGGTTGGTTTTAAAACAATATCAAGACTTTAGAAATTCATTTATTATATACTTTATATTTATGCTTCTAATTGTCCAAGAAAATAACGAAAACGATTCTACGCAACAAGTAGATTTGTGAATTGAGTACTTCATATTATGTACTTAAAAACTAAGTACATGACTAAATTAATGACTAAGTATATTTTAGAATAGTATATATTATTAAAATACATATTAGATAATTACATAAATGTACTTAAGTACATTTTAATTTTTTTTATTTAATTAATAAATCTTAATTTAACATTTGTCTACATTCAATTTATCAATGATCTACCTAAAAAGGAGTAAATTAAACCAGGGGCCAAACATTTGACGTTCATTGTTGTAAGCACATTGGGAGGGGGGGGGGGTTGCACTAAGCACTGAGGGTTTATGGATGGGAGAGCTGAAGGAGCTTTGCTAATTGGCTGCGACTGGGGTGACCGGAGAATTCGCCGTGGGAAATTTCGCCGTTGGAAAATTTGCCGTTAGGAAAATTCGCCGTTAGGAAGATTCGTCGTGAGGAATATTTAAATAATAATGTAACTGAAAATATTTATTCTTGTGGAATTAATATTAATAATGATATTTGACTAAACATATTATATTCCTATTTATTCCTCATATTACGTTAGAATCGCAATAACGAAAAGTTTTATGGATTATAAAATAGAAATGAATGGAATTTCTGTTTAGAGATAATGCATACACTCACAAGAGAGATATTTCAAGTGTAGCATTCTTATCAGTGTAGGTACTACCTTGAAATATTTGTGCCATGCACAATAATTCAGATTTCAAGAGGTAAACCTTATAATGTAATACCAAATAAATAAAAAAAAATCTATAATTAGGTAGGTATGAAAACAATAATAACTCGGAATAGTACAATAATTGGAAAAGCTTTATCTTAAATTCACAATATTAAACATACAGGAACACGTTTCCCATCATGGACCAGATGAAATGGGTTCCAAGTGATTCAGTGAACAAAGAAAGAACTTTGTTCTGCAACATATTCATCTAAATATGATCATTAAATTTGGCTAATTCGTCGATTATGATTAATGGACACTTCGTCAGTTCGTCTCATTAGATGCAGGCAGACTATTGACTCTTAATGGAACAGCCAAGTACCAAAATCTACCGGCGTAAACTCTATCATTCAGAATATTGGTGACAGCTGCCGATCAAACATGTACAGGGTGTTCAGAAAATACCGATAAGGAAATAATAATTAAATTAAACAAAACAGAAAACATAATTCAACAAATACAGAATTTAATCTGAAACAAACACTATATCAAATATAAAAAAAACAATTTATTCGAAATGGTCACCCTTGGAATTTATTACAGCCCTAAGTCTGCGAGAGAAGTCATTAACTGCGGCACGGAATATATCTTGGTCAATTTCTGCCCAAGCTTTGACCAATCGTTTCTTCAAGACTTCCAAAC
Organism: Caprella mutica; assembly: GCA_947561585.1. Lineage (NCBI taxonomy): Eukaryota > Metazoa > Arthropoda > Malacostraca > Amphipoda > Caprellidae > Caprella > Caprella mutica. The sequence continues at coordinate 211,006 of CANNZV010001274.1, read as the reverse complement.
TTGTTGTCAGGGTAGCACAGGCTTTTTTCTCCAAAACAGACCACACACAATCGTCCAAAACATTCAAATCAGGGGACTTGAGTGGTCATTCATCCTTAGTCAAAACACGGGAATGATGTTTCTCACACCATCTTTGAGTAATGTTTGCTGTATGGGACGTTGCCCCGTCCAGCTGGAAGGTCCAATCTGCTTCAGGATATTGAGAATTGGTCCATGGTGTGAGAGCACCTTCCAGAATATCTCTCACATAAATTTCTTTGTTAATTTTGACGCCTCTGTCGATAATAACAAACGGGGACTACGAAACAGCAGCCTATACCATCAGAGAGGCATGTTTTTTAGATCTGCGTACTTTTCTTAAGCCACTGGGTATTGATTCAAAGCTACTGGACCAGATCCTGTCATTTTGGTGGTTGAATACTGCTTCAACAGTTAAAAAATTCTCATCACTGAAAATAAGATTCTTCATTGTGCCAGTCTTTAGTCTCTTCAACATTTGCTTTGCTCTTTGAATTCTCTTCAGCTTCGTGGCATCCGATTTTATTTGGCACTTCTACATCTTGTATGGATAAGTCCCTAGATCTTTCCGGTAAACCGTATGCATCGTTGCCACAGATGTTTGGTGCTTTTTTGCCAGTTTCCTTATGTGTCGTCTGGGATTCCTTCGGATTTTCTCTCTGACCGCTTTGACAAGGTTTTTGGTCCTCTGAGACCTTGGTCAACTCTGTTGAGGGCGTTCTGGATATCTTTGGTCTCCGAGTACCTATCCCTTTTCCGTTTAATGAACATAGCGTTAAGATTTATGTGTTTCCCACTTTGAGAATTCCAGTTCTCGTTTTCTTCAGTAGGTAGGGGAGAACCGGGAGCATTCGGACAGAGGGATAGTTCGGACGACTCGTTTAACACGTTCCCCGCGTATTGTACCATATGTGTACCATGAGGTACTATGCACAATCGCGTATTGGTACACATGTGGCCCAAGTCAGCAAATTTACATACACCTGAATAAATGGAATAAACATGGAAACTTAAGTTCATTTGATTATTCCAGGGTTAGGAATACATAAATAGATTTCAGATGATTCAAAAAATGTAAGGTTTAACTATCAAAACGAATACATTGTCCTCTTAGAACATTTTCTAAATTAGAAATTTATTTTTTCCTAAAATTACAAAAAATAGTCAAAAATTCATAAATAACGAAACTAATATCTAATTTAGCCATTTCCAATAGTGCAAATATATTCATCCTCTATATTAGGAAAAAAAAATTGATCAAAAAACGAAACATTTGAACAATTCATAAAGTATGCAAATATATTTTCCTCAAAATTAATGAAATATGAACAATACTCAGAGAACAAAACATAATAATGCATACGATATAAACATAAATTTCTACTAACTGAACATTATTTTACAAAATAAACCATAAATTGTTCATTTCCTAAGAAAGAGAATAGATGATCTCTTGCAGTCACTGATTGCCATTCATTTTCTTCATCCAGATTTTGTGGCGCATCATCTTGAGATGAAATAGGATTCGCAGAGATAGTATTTGATGTATCCTTACCAAAATCCTCATCAGAATCACTAGATTCTAGTACTAAAGGTTCTTGCGAAAAATCCTCACACGAAGAATCACTTCCAAATTCATTTTCATCATCTTTTTGGTTCTAGGGGAGTTGCCACGGAGCGAATTGCCACTGGATGGATTGCCACTGGGGCAACTGCCCATGCGGGGGAACTGCCACTGAGTGAACTGCCCATGTAGGTGAATTGCCAATGTGGGTGAATTGCCACTGGGTGAACTGCCCATGTGGGTGAATTGTCACTGGGTGAATTGTCACTGAGTGAACAACTCTCACTTACTGCATCACTAAGTACACGAGATGAACAAAACACACACTCGCCCCGTGTGTTTAGGCGTAACATCCTCCCTTAATATAAGCGTGGGCCGACATTTGGGCCCGCCGACAGTTGTGTCCAGGACAATTGGGCCCCACGACAATTGTGCCCAAGTCAATTATATTATTTACCCATTTTTTTCAGAGTCTACTGTATTAACTTAATTAAAGACCATTACTACTGTAATAACTAGAGATGCGATATTTTGCGTTTTGTATAAAAATATAGTCTTGAGCATAATTAAAATAAAGAATATTTTTTATATGAAATAAGTATTCTCGTTATGACATAAATATATTTTTTAATAGGGCATATTCTTTTCATGAATAAATAGAATTATACTTTTAAACTACTATAATTTTCCGTTCTGAGATGGGTTACAGTACCTCTATGAGTCTATATAGTGAACTCCTGTAAAGTGAATGAGTAAGGTTGTAGCCAATAGAAAATAAGAATGAAGCTATTTTAGATGAAGAACAACAGAAAATAAGAATGTGGGTATTAAAAGAATGCCGTGGTCCACCAAGACCTGCTGAAATTATTGTAACATACAAGTCGAATTAAAGTTAATGTGAATTTTTTGAAACCTGTTCACTGTTCAGTGTTCAATATAGAAGAGTCTTATAATTCAGTATTTCAAAATGTATTCTCATAATTTCATTTTATTCCTACAACTGTTAAATTTTTCTTAGTTCAATGTCACGAAAAAATGGATCCACATGACATGATTCAAGTTAATACGACTTATTTAAATACTTCAAAAATTTTCATTACACCAAAACATGAGATTAGCATCCAAATGTGATTTAAGGGGCAGCTTACTAATATATATATACCTTATCAAGTATATCAATCGAATTAAAAAATTATAAACATATTTTAAGAGACTATATAAAGCATATTTCAAAGATAATATATTGTCACTGCCTTAGTAATAAAAAAGTAACACTACTTTATTGTGTCTTCTGTCCAATTTTTCACTGAGCTCAATTGTTTTGGGGCCCAATTGTCGGGGGCAGTCGAAAATGATGGACAGAGATAGCACGAATGTCGAATACGGACACATTGAAAGTAACTTTATCACTGTACATTTTCAAGGGTTTAACAGTTTAAGGAATCATCGGCACGCACAATTCACACATTGTCAATTCACCCACTTGGGCAGTTCACCCAGTGGCAATTCCCCCACATGGGCAGTTCACCAAGTGGCAATTCTCCCACATGGGCAATTCACCAAGTGGCAATTCCCTAACATGGGCAGTTCCCCCAGTGGCAATTCGCTCCGTGGCAACTCCCCTAGAACCAGAAAGATGATGAAAATGATTCTTCTGGTGAGGAATTTTCGCAAGAACCATTAGTACTGGAATCTAGTGATTCTGAAGAAGATTTTGGTGAGGATACATCAAATACTATCTCTGTGAATCCTATTTCATCTCAAGATGATGCGCCACAAAATCTGGATGAAGAAAATGAACGGCAATCAGTGACAGCAAGAGATCGTCTATTCTCCTTCTTGGGAAATGAACAATTTATGGTTTATTTTGTAAAATATTGTTCAGTTAGTAGAAATTTATGTTTATCTCGTATGCATTATTATGTTTTGTTCTCTGAGTATTGTTCATATTTCATTAATTTTGAGGAAAATATATTTGAATACTTTATGAATTGTTCAAATGTTTCATTTTTTGATTGATTTTTTTCCTAATATAGAGGATGAATATATTTTCACTATTGGAAATGACTAAATTAAATATTTAGTTTCGTTATTTATGAATTTTTGACTATTTTTTTGTAATTTTAGGAAAAAATAATTTTCTAATTTAGAAAATGTTCTAAGAGGACAATGTATTTGTTATGATAGAAGAGCCTTACATTTTTTGAATCATCTGAAATCTACTTACGTATTCCTAACCCGGGAATAATCAAATGAACTTAAGTTTCCATGTGTATTCCATTTATTCAGATGTATGTAAATTTGCTGACTTGGGCCACATGTGTACCAATACGCGATTGTGCATAGTACCTCATGGTACACATATGGTACAATATCCAGGGAGCGTGTTAAACGAATTGTCCGAACTATCCCTCTGTCCGAATGCTCCCGGTTCTCCCCTACCTACTGAAGAAAACGAGAACTGGAATTCTCAAAATGGGAAAACACATCAATCTTAACGCTATGCTCATTAAACGGAAAAAGTATAGGTACTCAGAGACCAGAGATATCCAAAACCGGCCTAAACAGAGTTGACCAAGGTCTCAGAGGACCAAAAACCTTGTCAAAGTGGTCAGAGAGAAAATCCGAAGGAATTCCAGACGGCACAAAAGGAAACTGGCAAAAGAGCACCAAACATCTGTGGCAACGATGCATACGGTTTACCGGAAAGATCTAGGGACTTATCCATACAAGCTGTAGAAGTGCCAAATAATATCGGATGCCACGAAGCTGAAGAGAATTCAAAGAGCAAAGCAAATGTTGAAGAGACTAAAGACTGTCATAATGAAGAATCTTATTTTCAGTGATGAGAATTTTTTAACTGTTGAAGCAGTATTCAACCATCAAAATGACAGGATCTTGTCATGTAGCTTTGAATCAATACCCAGTGGCTTAAGAAAAGTACGCAGATACAAAAAACATGCCTCTCTGATGGTATGGGCTGCTGTTTCGTGGTCCCCGTTGGTTATTATCGACAGAGGCGTCAAAATTAACAAAGAAATTTATGTGAGAGATATTCTGGAAGGTGCTCGCACACCATGGACCAATTCTCAATATCCTGAAGCAGATTGGACCTTCCAGCTGGACGGGGCAACGTCCATACAGCAAACATTACTCAAAGATGGTGTGAGATACATCATCCCCGTGTTTTGACTAAGGATGAATGGCCACTCAAGTCCCCTGATTTGAATGTTTTGGACGATTGTGTGTCGTCTGTTTTGGAGAAAAAAGCCTGTGCTACCCCGACAACAAGTTTGGAAGTCTTGAAGAAACGATTGGTCAAAGCTTGGGCAGAAATTGACCAAGATATCTTCCGTGCCGCAGTTAATGACTTCTCTCGCAAACTTAGGGCTGTAATAAATTCCAAGGGTGACCATTTAGAATAAATTGTTTTTTATATTTGATATAGTGTTTGTTTCAGATTAAATTCTGTATTTGTTGAATTATGTTTTCTGTTTTGTTTAATTAAATTATTATTTCCTTATTGGTATTTTCTGTTTGATCGGCAGCTGTCACCAATATTCAGAATGATTAGAATTTACGCCGGTAGATTTTGGTCCATTAAGGGTCAATAGTCTGCCTGCATCTAATGAGACGAACTGACGAAGTGTCCATTAATCATAATCGACGAATTAGTCAAATTTAATGATCATATTTAGATAAATATGTTGCAGAATAAAGTTCTTTCTTTGTTCACTGAATCACTTGGAACCCATTTCATCTGGTCCATGATGGGAAACGAAGTTTCAACTCATTCTTACCCAATCTGTGCTTTTTAAAGGCAGCCGCCAACCATTCGGCTTGGCCATGTTTGGCGAATAATACAGCGTTCTTTGGCTTCAGTAACAAAGTTTGTTCAGATAATAGTCAAAGCAAAAAATTGTTTTTTTTTTCTTGTAATTTTGGTATGTTACCTTAGATCTGAATATATGTACTTCAAATTGACAACGTTGATTCATTTTCTTATTAAATCTATAGTTTTATTTTTTGGTTACTCTACCCTGCATACATAATTTCGGATTTGAAAGATTATCTAACTCCCAGGCATCTGGAATACTGGATGTTTCAGTCAATAGCAGTTGTTTCAGCTGCAGCACCATGAGCAAGACCATGCCCAGATTAGGCTTATGTAGTACCAAAATTATTTACCTGAGACCATAGGATTTCACACATTTGGCCCGTTGGGTGGTCTGTAAGATGTACTGCCGTCGAAAGTATCTCTTTCGATTAAAAGAGTCTGTCAGAAGTGGGATTCGAACCCACGCCCTCATACGAGGACCAGAACGCCCATCTCTCTACCTGATAGAGAAGTTACCTTGAGTCTGGCGCCTTAGACCGCTCGGCCATCCTGACATAAAGTACAATTCAGATTAACATGTTACAATCTTCATTATTAACTGTATAAATTGGAAAGCAAATTTTAAAATGATCGAAGTAATATCATAAGCGACTAAAATTTGGTGATTTCTTTAAAGTTTTCAGTCACAAAATTGCCTTCAGAGAGAATCGAACTCCCGACCTCTGGTTTACTAGACCAGCGCTCTAACCCCTGAGCTATGAAGGCACATCTGTGACAAAAACAATTAACATTCTAAAAAATTTATTGACCAAGTTTCTCATTAGCTAATATAATGTAAAGGGTGTATTAACTTTGATAACTTTATTTATATTGATTTGGTTTGAATTCGGTTGGTTTTAAAACAATATCAAGACTTTAGAAATTCATTTATTATATACTTAATATTTATGCTTCTAATTGTCCAAGAACATAACGAAAACGGCTCTACGCATCAAGTAGATTTGTGAATTGAGTACTTCATATTATGTACTTAAAAACTAAGTACATGACTAAATTAAGTACTAAGTATATTTTAGAATAGTATATATTATTAAAATACATATTAGATAATTACATACATGTACTTAAGTAAATTTTAATTTTTTATATTTAATTAATAAATCTTAATTTAACATATGTCTAAATTCAATTAATCAATGATCTACCTAAAAAGGAGTAAATTAAACCAGGGGCCAAACATTTGACGTTCATTGTTGTAAGCACATTGGGAGGGGGTTGCACTAAGCACTGAGGGTTTATGGATGGGAGAGCTGAAGGAGCTTTGCTAATTGGCTGCGACTGTGGTGACCGGAGAATTCACCGTGGGAAATTTCGCCGTCGGAATTTTCAGAATTGCTGCTCTGTTACATCGGATGTTGTTCTGAAATCGGCTTCAATTGCTGCTCTGACTTTTTTTTATCTCCTTCTACGGTTCTAATTCTGACGTAGACAATGCAATTTTGAACGTCGGTGAAAAGCCGCTGACCGAGTTCAAGATTGAGTCACTCCCAGGTCAACCTCTAGATTAGATGGATATCTCTTCAGTTCATCTAATAGAGACCAGGGTTTCGATGGAGGCTCCCTCCAGTCTCTTAAATTTGGCCTACTAACTAACAGAGAGGTAGTCTGAAATAGACAACAGTCTAACATGGATCTAACACCTCCGTTAATATACTCGGGAGGTTTCTCAATATCTGCTTATTTAGGTTAGAAATTTAATTATCTTCAAACAACTAGTTGATCTGAATATTTTATATACAACTACAATTATATACTTTCAATGTACTGCTGATGACGATGACCATGACACTTTATTAGAAAAATCCCCAATTCTGTAAGGAGAGTAAGTATAGCATCTTTCCTGAGTTGACACATCTTATAACACTGTTCTAGTTATGAAAAACTTTGTTTGCTATATTCTGAAGTAAGGATTTGGATATACTTTCCATCTAAATTGTCAAATAATTATTTCGAATCTTCGATCGATGATTAACAAATCGTGGGTTAGGTTTTATTATATAGTACAATTTATTAACTCTTTATTCCTAATTTCTAGTGAGCTGTGTGGTTGTACATATACTAATAAAGTGGTTATGCCACTGTTCCAAAATATTTAATTTTTAGTGATAGATAGGAAAAACAAGGTTTAGTTGACTAGATTATGAATATTTCACGATATTTACATAAATTATATATAGTGTTGTAAGTTGTAGAGTTGGAGTTTGTAAAACTAATACAATTCTACATTAGTAGATATGGTATAACCTAAGAAAAACAGTATCTTAATATTAAATTTAATGTTAACAAAAATAAATAGAAACAGAAACTAACATCTTATAAAAGAAAGTAGCCACATGAATAGAAATATTTTAACAGATATAGTAAAAATAGTAGTCAATGAAACTTACCAATTAATTTGGCTGTTGCCTATTGGAATATGATATTGAAAATATGAATTTAAGAATTTATTGTGGCCAAACAGAAACAAACTATGACTTATGCGTCAATTATTAATACATTACGAGTGTGTTTTAGACGATCAACATTTTTATTTATAATTAGGAATTAATTAAATGTAATGGTGCTAAGACTTCAAGCTTCTTGCATATTATGAAAACAACTCCCAATGTAAGTTCAAAGTTTGTGAAAGATATTCATTGAATATGCATAGAAACATAATTTTCTTACTATTTTATTCTATTGATTTTGATTGCAATTTCATTTAATATTACTTTCTATAATACCATTATGTAGTTATATATTGTTAAGTGATTTAAATATTCTGTTTGATTTTTATTGTCTCGATCATTAAACCAATTATAATTTGTATTAGTGTTGATAGAGTGTTTGCTATAGAAACTTTAATTTTATTATATTAGGTCTTAAATTTCTGGAAAGTGGAAAGATGACTATCATGAATGATAGTGATTAAGAGAGTATATCAAACTAGTACTCGATTAAGACAGGAACTAGCCTCCGTGGCGCAATTGGTTAGCGCGTTCGGCTGTTAACCGAAAGGTTGGTGGTTCGAGCCCACCCGGGGGCGATAGGTATATGTAGCTCCGTATCAGTATGGTTGGAGAAAAAATTAAGAACGAGAGAATTAATGAAAGATGAAGTAAGTCGGCAACTCTTTCAATTTATTATATCTCATTAAGTTTTATTCATTTTTAACTTATTAATATGATATATTTTGTATCATTTTATTATAATTGGACACGTAGTTATCATGCCCAAACAAAACTTATTTGTTTTTTCCATCAGTCACACACAAACACAAATAATATGATACTAGAGTACCTGTGCCGCCAAAAATTACGTCATTTTTAATATTTCAATTATGAACACTGAGGAAAAGTTAAATGTAGTTATGTAATGAATCCTGACCATACTTGTGCTTTAATTAATTTATAGTAATATAATATAATCTTTCGAATTGGTTCCGGTCGAGTAAGCTAGCAATTAATATAAATAAATTAAACTAATCACATTATTTTCTCGTACCAAAACAAGATAACAATGTATTATCAAAGGATTTTATGTCAAGTATTTACATATAACAATTTATTTGTTCTGGATAATCTGTTTGATTATTTGACTAGGGATCTAAATTGAACAGTTACCCGAGGCTTACCTGTAAGGTGAAGGGTGACTTCAATTTTTTCGGAAGCCATTCTTGTTCTTTTTCTGGGGTGTTCCAGAGGTGCCAACTTATGAGATGTCCACCTGCATCGGCCGTTAACTTAAGTATTCAGTATTCAAAGATCGAATCTTTTGTTGTGTATTTCTGGAGCGCTCCGGGCGGGAAGGAACATTCCAGAAAAAGAACAAGAATGGCTTCCGAAGTAATTGAAGTCACCCTTCACCTTACAGGTAAGCCTCGGGTAGCTGTAAATATTTGGTATTAATTGATGAGATATGAGAATTCAAAATATTGAGCTGAAATAACAGGGTACTAACAAGAATAAATGTGTGAAATAGTAAGAAGGAGAATAGAATAATTACAATAGAGGTAAACGCTAATTATTATATATGGTTTAATTATTGGTCATAAAATATAGAACAGTCCGATAACAAGGACGTTTTATGTTTAATTAATTAAACGTAACACTAAAAAGTACCAATATATAGATGATTCTGTTATATCACATTTAATAATCATTTTCTTGTTTAGTATATTATATACATGAATGTATTTTTTTATGTAGTCTTTTTTATAAAAATTTAGTTATAAAATCTAATTTCTTAACCAATATTGCTTGTTTGTTTGTGAATATGCACCACAAAATTTGTAGTTATTGTGAATATACAACATAAAAAAATTCTCCGTTTTCTATGTTTATGCACTATATAATAACTTCAAGACATGGCTCTCTATTTTTCACAGATTTCATAACATCGGAGTGTAATAAAAGCGAGACCTGGCTGTATATCAATACAAAGTGTATTCGGTTTTATTATTATACTGTTGCCGGCCAGCAGGAGCAGGAGAAGAAAATTGCAGTAGGAATTACGACAAATACCATAAATTCAAATTTACCATCAACAAAGGGGGTTTTCTACTTTTGTATTGCAAAATATATATAATAATATATGATATGTACATATTTTAAATATAATACAAAATAAAGCAATTCGTGGACGAATTGTCCGTGCACGGTTCAGGACAGATTTTTTCAATCATATTCAAACTTGTCAGAATATGCCTAATGTGATAAAAAAAAACGTTTTTCGTCTTGATAAGTTTATTTAGTCTGTTGGTGTTCATGCGTAATGCTAAAAAATTTATGAAATAAAACTTGGAATTCATGTCTTTGAAATGAAACCTATTCCAATCTTCTGGCAGTAATAGTTTACATATTAAAACCCCTTTAAATTGGCTACTTTTTTTAGCTGTATTTTTTTGCCCGGACACCCTATGTATTATGCGTATAAACATCTTCATTCCTTGGCAATGTGCTGATATTGAAATCTGAGTTGCTTTGAACAATATGAAACAAACAATTTATTCAAGAATAAATTGTTTGTTTCATATTGTTTTGAACATGAAAATTGAGCAGTGGTAAATATGAATTTCCTTCAATTTCAGTTGATTGTCATTTCAAAATGGCTGATGAGTATGAAAATTATATGTAACACAATTTATGGAGCGAATAGCTTTCTTTTGATAAATGAATAACTTATTTTTGTTATACAGGGTGACACAAAAGTTCTGCAACGCAATTATTTTCATTGTAAATAAAGTACATATACATGTGAACTAATATGAGCTTCAATAGCTTCATTTAAATCTGAGGGCACGGACCAAAGTGTGAATAGATAAATAACACAAATATTGGTAACTAGTGTATTTACCCGTTAAGAATAACGTGTTCTCAATTATATCACTATAAATATTTGTGTATTTCAAGTATCCATAATTTAGTCCGTGCCCTCAGATTTGATTGGAGTTATTAATTGAATAAGGAAGATAATATTATAATTATATTATGGACATAGAGTCACAGAGAATAGAAAAATTTATGACAGAGGCTGAAAATATATAGTTCTTTATAAACCAACACTGTATATTTTAAATAATTTCTAATTCGGTTAATGAAATCATTTATTCCACTCGTATAAGATTTGGTATTCATGCTACCACTTGTTAACTTATTTATTCTAATTTCTGAATATTATTCAAAGTGTGACAGACCACATGGTCAGACATGTGACAGACAAATATCGATAAGGAAACTATTTATGGGGGTGATGATACAGGGTGTGTAATAATGATGGGACCCAAAATAATCTTAAATAACTTTCTGAAATATTCCTTGGATTTTGAAAAGCTAAACAACTATAGAATCCTGAAAACATCGCGTTTTACATAATAAAACCTAATCGATGATACGCGTATGGGATAAAATTTCAGCGGCAAATGAAAATTGGATACTGCATGAAGGTGACCTTGCGTGTCCACTGTCCAGTTGCATTCTGCGAGTGGGGTTTACAGAAGCATGCATAAAACCCGAATTTTATTCAGAAATTAATCATGTCAGACGAAGCTTATTTCAGACTAAATGAATGTGTCAATAAACATAACGTCCGGTTTTGAAGAACTGAAACCATGAAGGTGATCAGAGAAAAGTTATTCCATTCATAAAGAGTCACAGTGTGGAGTGGAATCAAGGAGAATAACATTATCAATCCCAATTTCTTGAGGATAACAATGGCCAAACAGTTATATTGAATGGAGAGCGATATCATGACATGATAACTGACTTTTTGATTCCGAAAGGGAATTAAATGAATTTGACTAATCTAACTACCACGAGTCCTAACATTGAAATCCTCATTCAGAAGTTACCGGGAAGATTGATCTCAAGACCTGACAGCAAGATCACAAGATCTTTATATTATTTCTTATGGAGATATTTAAAAAAAATAGTCTACCTTAATTAGCAATCCAATAGAATTCCTTCAATCGAAGGCACATAGTGACACAGAAGTTATATCGAATGGACAGGAAAGGCTGTTCAGAGACATAAAAAACTTCCGTCATCGTGCCGAAAATTGAGAGCTGTCAGAAGGGCAGGATTTAAAAGAAATCATTTTTAAGAAGTAGTTTAGTAAAAACGCGATGTTTTCAGGATTCTATAGTTGTTCAACTTTTCAAAATTCAAGGATTATATCAAAAGTTATTAAAGATTATTTTGGGTCCCATCTTTATTACACATCCTGTACAATTGAGAACACGTTATTCTTATCGTGCAAGTACACTATGTAGTGCATAATAATAAATTTTGTATCTGAATAGGAAATAAAAGTTGTAACAGAGCTTTTTATATTGATTAACGCGTATCCTATTTACAAGCCTAAATGTTTGAAAATATAGGAAGTTGTAATTAGAGTGCTACAGAGAGTTTTCATATTATACAAGAGACAGCGAGCTGTTCAGTGGTACCAGGCAAGGTTCATAGACTATAACAGGTTAAACGAATGGGGAAAAAATTGCCATTGAGAAAATATCCATTTCTGTCTTCCTTCTTGAATATCTCTTAAACGGTAGATTAAACTCGCGCGTGAGTCAACCTAGAATTCTTTAGAATTTAATAATCTATCGAATAATGTAATTTGTTTTAAATGACCGTCTTTCTGCTGCAAAATAGACAAAAAACTATCTGCTGTTCACTACGACAATTAGCAATGGAAGGAACAATTTCTGTCTTTCTTCTGTTAGGAAAAAAAAACTCCTATCAGAAAAATTATGAAATGGTTAAGGAATAATTAAGACAAAGAGGTATTGTTGACCTAGCTTTATTAGGGACTCTGATGGAAAGACAAAAGATTATTATTAATAACTGTGTTAACGAGACTACCAAAAATTATGTGATTCAAATAGCAGGCAACGTACCATTAATTATATTACTAGAGGGCCCGTAAGCCAAATAAGAAGTTAGGGCAGTTCCTCTTCTAACGAAGCAGGCAGGTTTTATTCTAAAGAATAATTGAAATAGGTTTAGTTTTAATGTACCACCAGCTAACTATCACATCACTTATTTACACGGTAACAAACCTTGAATTTTAGTGTTTATCACAATTAAATCAAGAGTCTTCTAACAAGGTTAGGAAGACGGAGAGGAAAATAAGGAAGGAGAGTTTTAGCTTAGAGCAGAGCTCTAGCTAGTTGGTGATAAGTACCTTGTAGTACTTTAGGGTGATCAGACCGAATGGCAAAGATCGATTTTGATAGTTTGCTTCTTAGAGCATAGGATTTAAAGTTTTAAGTGTACGATTAGAAAGGCATACACAAGATGATAGTTAGTTACGAGCACAATAGTTTGATGTTAATCGAATGAGATCTCGTTTTAGACTGCCTCATATCAGGCTCTACTGCTAAGAAGTAGGCCTTACAAAATAAAGTGATGTGAAGCCATCTGGTGGTATAATTAGTAGAGTAACTCTTATCATATATCTAATGATAATTATTAATATTATTTCAAAATGAACTCTTAATAATAAGCAAGAAACCTAATAATATATACATGAGCTAAATGGTACATAAATCAATGAATATATACAACTATTTAATATATACAAAGAGGTTATTTTACACACTCCCCAAAAGACAAGAAAGCAATTTCAATTGCTTTCCTTTATCTTATCTAAGCATATCCTTGCTGCACGTCTTCTGGGTCTAGGTTCCATCTTGGGGACGTTCTTAGCTTCAGGGGTAGTTTTAGAGGGTCCTCTTGCTGATAATTCCAAGGGATGTAACAAATTAATTGAGTGAATACCCTCAGTACCATCAGCCTTCCTCAGAGTCACTGAACGTATCCTGCCGTCACATGAAGGCGTGGTCCTCACGACACGTCCCAGTTGCCAATGAGAACGTGGCTTAGTGTTGGAAGAAATTAAAACCACGTCGTCGATCTTAATTACGTTCTCCCACTCTTTTTGGAACATGTCTCGCGAAGACTCCCTCAAGGAAGGAAGATACTCCTCGTACCACATGTCTTTAAATTTGGAGAACAACTGTTCTCGAAGCTCAAGAGCCTTGACAAGTTCTCCACGGTTTGGAACCGCCAGCTCAGCACCACCAGTATGACCAAAAAGAACCGATCTACCAGAATCTATTTTAATAAAGGAATTTGGGGTTAGAACACTAAGATCTTTGGAATCAAGGCAAGTTAGAGGCCTCGAATTAATAGAGTTGGTGATGTCTGACAACAATGTTAATAAACAGAAATATTCATAATGTTTACGGCCTAATGTTTTATACAGACAAGATTTAATTATTCTTATCATTCGTTCCCAGGCGCTACCAATCCAGGCAGAATACAAAGGAATACGAATGTGTTTAATAGAATTCTTAGCTAGATAGGATGAGAAATCGTCATCAATACGACTCTCTGAAATTATTCCCATAGCTTGTAGAAAGGTAGTGGCATTATCACTATAGATAGAATTGGGTATACCATATAAATTACAGAAGCGCGTGAAAGCAAAGAGAAAATCTTTACAAGTCATAGTATGTAATAATTCTATATGAATAGCTCTTATATTCAAACAAGTAAAAACCAACAAATACATTTTCTCAAGTTTATCACCAAACTTCACAAACACATGTCCTGTGAAGTCAATACCAGTGTGATTGAAAGGCCTGATGAAATTCATTTTATCTCTATAAAAATCAGTTTGCTTCGGGTAATTGTATGCAAACTTGTTAATCTTATTACAAAGGATACATTTAGAAAGTATAGATTTAACTACTGTACGAATCTGAGGGATCCAATATCCGTAACTACGAACAGAGTTAATAGTTGAAGGCACGCCTAAATGTTTACAATTTAAATGAGCTTCAGTAATTACCAATTCGGTCAAGTGATCATATTTAGGCAATAAAACAGGATTACGACGGCTGTAAGACATTTCGATACATCTGTCGAAACGGCCTCTAGCTCTTATTATGTTATCAGCATCAAGAAATAAATTTAAGTTAGACACCCTACTTGGAATTTGTTTATCATTACGTAATTTAAGAAATTTTAATTCATCTTGAAAATGTTTCGCCTGTGCATATCTAATCCAGTATTTCTTAGATTTATCCACGCAATCGAGATAATCACAAGATTCTTTGCGCAATTTAGAAATAAAGGCAAAAACTAATGCAGTTACCCTTAAATGTTTGTTGATGTCCGAATACCTGTTTTCTGGAAACAAGGGACTTTCAGTAGAAGACACTGTAGTTCTTGTCAGTACCTTGGTATCCTGGGACAAACAGCCTAGAGAGTGATCAGGCCAAATAACATCAGTTTTACAAAGGAAGTCGGGACCAGCCTTCCAGGTTTCCAGTTTTGAGTGAAATTCCCTATATGTCACTCCTCTTGTAAGTAGATCTGCAGGATTATCTGAAGTAGATATATACTTAAATTTGCAATCAATGTTAAATTTGTCCAAGTATTCTACTCGGTACATGGAAATATCTTTAACCCTATTTTTAGCGAAGACATTTTTAGATTTTACATTCCGAGTTAAAATCCAAGAAAGCACAACTTGTGCATCTAGGCAAATGGTTACATTTTTAATTTTCCCTTGCAAGGGTTTAATAATTGTAGGCAAACATTTTAATGCAAGATAAACAGAAAGTAACTCCAATGTAGGTATAGATTTACTTTTAGTAGGAGCATTTTTAGTTTTACCGAACAACAATCTAGATTTTATTACACCATCTATTTCACCCCTACAATAGCAAGAAAATCCGTACATAGACTTGGAGGCATCACAAAATATAAACAACTCACAGTTATCATCATACACTTGCCTATCAAATTCAATAGAGTGCAATTGTACAAGATCTTTCTGTATAGCTTTCCAACGTTTGCTATATACTTCATTCACCGGTTCATCCCACTCTAGTTTGTCTTTCCACAAATCCTGTAGTAAAATCTTACCTCTCACAAGGATAGGCAGATATAAACCAAGAGGATCAAACACTTGTGATATACCAGAAAGTATAGAACGTTTTGTAACTACAGGATTATTGTCACATTCAACTATAGGTAAAGACAAAGTATCCGACTTCAAATTAAACCTATATCCTAAAACTTTCTCATAATCAGACGAATGAGTGGCAGAGTGCTCATTAATATCAAACAATTTATTTAATTGATCACAGTTAGATGCCCAAGACCTTAATAGAAAACCACCGTCTTTCATTCTGTCAAAAGTTTTATTGTAAAACTCAGTTAATTTATCTAAGTCATTACCAGTATAAAACAAGTTATCTACGTACAAGTTATCATTCAAAATTTGATAGCATTCATCAAACTCGTATTTAGAAATGTGATGTTTAATCACATGATTCAAAATAAATGGCGAACTAGCATAACCGAATACAATAGTTTTGTAACGATATGCTACAAGTTCACCGTTCTCTCTCTGCCACAAAATACAGAATTTGTTTTTATCGTACTCGTCTTTGAGCTTTATCATCAAGAAAGCTTGCTTGATGTCTGAAATAACCAAGTATTTGTTATTTCTAATTTTGATCAGGAGTTCCAATAAATTGGAAAGCAAATCTACACCTGGGTAAGCAGATTCGTTGAGGGATGGAGAGTTCTTAATTTTTAAACTGCAATTAAGTACGATACGTAATTTAGTGGTTACATTATCTTCAGATTTCAATACCGGTCTATGTGGAATCCACACTTTATTCTCCAAGTCTGTTAGAGGAATCTGTTCTATAATGTTATCTTCAAGTTGTTGCTTTAGCACACTGTCATATTTAGTGTAAAGGTCATTTTCGTTTAAATTTTTAACTACTCTATCGAGTACAGCTTTAGCAACATTAAAGTTAGATCTTACCTCCACTACTTTCTCTGTCCAAGGCAAAGATACTTCATAGTACCCATTATTATAACTAATATTATCGTTAAACCTATCAATATGGTCCTGATCGTAATCAGTAATATCTTCCCTAATTCCTAATGAGTTTAAACTAAACATGTCATCTAGCTTACTATCTACCATACTATCATCCACCACTGAACCTATTGGATCAAATTTAGTGACAACAGGATTTACCAAAAAATTAACTAGGGAACTACCGACAGTTTCATCAGAATTAAGGGAATGATCTTTCTGGTATTTCATGGCTAACTGTTTTCTATTCAGAAAACTATCAACGTTACCTATAGGAACTATACCGCTACTGAATTGCAAGGCCTGTCCATTAAAGCAAGATACTAATTCATACCTATTGATTAATTGGATAGCATCAATTCCTAGCAACCCTTCAAGAAAAACCTCATCTGAAGTAAATTGCTCTGCCAATTTATGGTGCTTAGCTATATTATCATGAGCTAATTTCAATCCATCCACCGAATAAGACAAATCTACATCTTCACTAATTAGAAAGGGAAATACACTATTTCTAAACTTATCTCCGAAATCTACATTGAGTGAAGTTTCACCAAAAGTCTTATATTCTGAATCCAAAAATGTATTAATGAGCAACTTAGTGTCATTCTTACACTGTAACTTTAATCTTTTCACAACTTTGTCTGAAATATAAGACCGTTGACTACCCGTGTCTACCAAGCAGCGTACTTTAGTTTTGAATTTGCCAGATCCTACACTAATATTTAGTGTGGGCAAGATGAAAGTTTTACCACAATCTTTAGAAGAGTTAAGACAAAAATTAGTATGGACCTTTTCCAATTTATTACTACACAAGGCAGAAATGTGGTTGTATGAGTTACAATTAGAACATGAGAAATGAAGAGAGTTTCTGCAATTTTGAGAAGTATGTTTCGAACTAGAACACTTTGAGCAGATGTTCAGCTCGTCACACCTAGCCTTCCTATCATGATACCTAGGATACCTAGTACACATGAGCATTGAATGACCATGAGCATTACAGAATTTACATGGCAACTTATTTTTAGTACCAGAATTAGGAAAAGAGGTTTTGTTCTGCATGCCAGAATTAAAGGCAGTAGTTCTAATTATAGGTCTAGAAACAGAAGAGGTCGATTGAGGACATTCAGATTTCCCTTTAAATTCAGAAGGTTTAGAATGTGGATTGAAACCTAATGTTTTAATTACGTCAACATAATTATCAAAAATTTCTTGCAAGGATGGATAATTATTGTTAAGTTTCCTAACAAGCTCCTGTTTAAAAGGTAAAGGCAATTTACTGAAAACTATGTGGCTAATGAATGAATTAGAACCATCACCGGTTAATAAATCAGTTTCATAAGTTTGCAGGTCGCTAAGCAAGCATCTCACATCACTTAAGAACAATTTAGTTTCTAGAAAGGTTGGATCATACTTTGGTTTCAATGCTAGAAATTTATCAAACAAATCGCTCACTAGAGCTTTTCTATCTAGAAACTCTGCATTCAACAGGTCTAGAGCAACTTTAAAATTAGAATCAGAAACCTGCAAATGTTGGAGAAGCTTGCTCGCGTAACCGCTCAAAAAAGATTTTAAATAAGTAAATTTAGAAGAATCAGATAAATTGGTTCTACTTCCTACAATATTATTAAATTGAGAAATAAAGCAGTGATAATCAAGCTGAGTACTTCCTTCGCCAGAAAAGAAATCACATTTAAGATCAGGAAGTCTAATTTCGCTATTATTATTTGTAGACACTTCTGGTGGTTTCTTAGTTGACTCAGATTCTAAACTCTTTAGTTTAGATTTAATACCAAGAATATAGTCAGTTTGACTGTCTATTTCCGCAATGATTGCTTCATTTAAATCATCTTCACAATCTACCAATAAGAAATCATTAATTACTATATCTAGGGCTTGGATATTATTTATGTAGCTATTAATAGATTCGTTCAATATGTCTAATTCTAGTTCATTGTTATCAGCCTTCTTAAAAGCCATAGTAATGCTGCGTTTAGCAACACCTCGTTTCATTTTGAGATCTCTAAGGGTAGGACCCTTTTTCGATTGAGATTCATCACCTGGCATTGCGATGATTACTAAAGGCAATCAATGAGGAAATTTATATAGGATTTGCTAATTAAGACAATATCAAGTTTATATAATATTGAATAGAACACAGGAAAAGTACAATATAAATAGATATAACAGATACGGCAATGCGAAACTTTAATAATGGTAACAATTAAGTTTTAAAGAATTAAGTTGTAGCAGGATTCGGTACGTCGCTTTCATCAGAAATCACAAAAATTAATGGTAGAGAACTAAAATTCAAGAATTAAATTATGTTAGGAAAAAAAAACTCCTATCAGAAAAATTATGAAATGGTTAAGGAATAATTAAGACAAAGAGGTATTGTTGACCTAGCTTTATTAGGGACTCTGATGGAAAGACAAAAGATTATTATTAATAACTGTGTTAACGAGACTACCAAAAATTATGTGATTCAAATAGCAGGCAACGTACCATTAATTATATTACTAGAGGGCCCGTAAGCCAAATAAGAAGTTAGGGCAGTTCCTCTTCTAACGAAGCAGGCAGGTTTTATTCTAAAGAATAATTGAAATAGGTTTAGTTTTAATGTACCACCAGCTAACTATCACATCACTTATTTACACGGTAACAAACCTTGAATTTTAGTGTTTATCACAATTAAATCAAGAGTCTTCTAACAAGGTTAGGAAGACGGAGAGGAAAATAAGGAAGGAGAGTTTTAGCTTAGAGCAGAGCTCTAGCTAGTTGGTGATAAGTACCTTGTAGTACTTTAGGGTGATCAGACCGAATGGCAAAGATCGATTTTGATAGTTTGCTTCTTAGAGCATAGGATTTAAAGTTTTAAGTGTACGATTAGAAAGGCATACACAAGATGATAGTTAGTTACGAGCACAATAGTTTGATGTTAATCGAATGAGATCTCGTTTTAGACTGCCTCATATCAGGCTCTACTGCTAAGAAGTAGGCCTTACAAAATAAAGTGATGTGAAGCCATCTGGTGGTATAATTAGTAGAGTAACTCTTATCATATATCTAATGATAATTATTAATATTATTTCAAAATGAACTCTTAATAATAAGCAAGAAACCTAATAATATATACATGAGCTAAATGGTACATAAATCAATGAATATATACAACTATTTAATATATACAAAGAGGTTATTTTACACTTCTTGAATATCACTTAAACAGTAAATTAAACCCGAGCATGAGTCATCCTAAAATTGTTCAAAATTTAGTAATCTATCGAATGGTATAATAATATTCAAATGAAATGGTTTTTCCGCTGCAAAAGGAACAAAAAACTAACTGCTATTCACTCCGTTGTCCGTTGATTAGGGGCACTTGTTAACATTTTCATCCGCTTTATTTACTGTAGCTAAATTAAGAACAAACATAATATTGCAATAATAAAATAAAAAATGTCAATTATTTGTAACATAGGTTTCGTAGGTTTTAATCTAAAGAATAGTTTTTCATCTAAAGAATTTGTAGACGCAGCTCTTAGTAACATTTCGTACTATTTCTATTCGTTTAACCTGTTATAGTCTATGAACCTTGGTACCAGGACGGTCTTTAAATAGATCTTGAAACTAGTATTTCTTCAGTCATAGAGTTATGATATACAGTCTTCAGTGCCCAGAGTGACGCAATAGGGGAGGTGTGTGACACAGCTCCCTCCGTCAGATGTATATGATTTGCGATGATGATTAATTATATTAATATTGTATTAAACTTTTGGGGACAATTATTCTGAAGGTTTTCGAACACATTTATTTATTATTTTGAATGTATTTCAATGTGGTATCATGATTACAAAAGAGAGCGATAAAAATTATTCAAATTGAACATTTTATTATAAAATAAATGATCTTCAAAATGCAGTTGAAGATAATTCAAGAATATCTTTTGTAACTATACTACCTCATGTTGAGAGGGGGAATCCAGCACCTCCTGTAATTGAAATGGGTTAATATTATATAATATAATCTTGATATCATATATAAACAGCAGTCACTTGACCCTAAAATTAGTTGCAACTTGCACCCAAAGCCTCCTCCCAAGATGAGTTAAAATGTTAGCCACTATGTTGATTTACTTTTACGGTCTGAAATTTATTTTCGGACCGTTAAAGTGAAGAGGTCTCAGATTGTTATACAATAAATCATCAGTAATAGAGAGCTATCTCTATTTAGGACAGAAGATTATCATCAATGTCACCGGGCCGGGTCTAGGAAAAGTTTTTGATAGGAAAAAATTTCGAAGGGGAGGAAACTTTATCGACAGAAGAAAATTTCGACCTGAAAATTTGTAACAAGGCCCATTTTTCAATGTTTCATATATTTTACATTTAATTCTTAGACTACTATGAAAAAAGAAACATTTATTACATTGGGTTTCTAAATTTCCATATACGTCATTAGAATAGTAGGTAAATGTAGATTTAAATTTAAATAACATCTCTACTAATGTAGTTTAATTCATATAAACATTTTACTCATGTTCCATTTACAATGGTATAAGGTACAAATTCTAACAAGGTTCTCCACGATCACCATAAGTATTTGGAGTATTCCACAAATTTATTTTTTGTAATGCTAGATTTTTGATGCTCTTTTGTTTTAATATGTAAAATTGTTTTACTACTTTGTGTTAATCATTTCTACAATTTTATTCTACTTCCGAATTATTAGTATTTAGAATAATACACTTAAAGGATATTAAATCTTAAATTTCTGTATATACTCTACATATAACCAGTTCATTACTAAAACTAGGTGATTAAAGTTCTGGAACCCAATTTGGGTATCTATGTTTTGAAAGTAAGTCTTTTTATATTTTCATATTAAGTACTACCAAAATTTTCAGTACCTATTCAGAAAAATGAGTTTTCGGAAAATTTTGAGTTTTATTAAAAAAAAATTTTGAGCGTAATGGATTTATATATATATATATATATTATAACACAATGGTCTTTATTATAGGGAGGGATAATAATAAATGTTTTATAATGTCATTATTGCTTTTTCCCTTGGATTTCCACTTTTATACGCTTTACTTGATAATTTCCAAAGGCATTCGTGAGGCTCTGCGCACACCAAAAGAGTGAGAGCGAGAGAGATTGCAAGATTGAATTCGTTAGCATGGTAATACTATCTAGTGCGCACACTGAAAGAGAGTCCGAAGAGAGAGAGAAAGATTGAAAGACAGACAAAGAGTTAAATCGCTTCTCAGATGATTTCTCGCCAATCTATCTTCAAAAGTTCAAGTTGACCACTTCAGTGTGCTATCAGATTTCACACGGGTAGGTGTGACATCAGGCACGCTCCGCTTTGGAACGGACATTGGTTATTGTTACAGCACATGGCTTATTGCTATTAATAAATCCAATTTAATCTGCATCAGTCACCGTAATAGTTTTTAGAACAAAATTTATTCTGAGTTAAGCATCCCCTACTTATTATTTATTACTATTTAAATTTATAATTGGAATTGTAGTAATTCATATTTTAGAACTTAAAGTGTTCTATAATGTTTATTAATTTGTTCTTGAAGGTTATTACAATAATCCATTGCATTTTTATGTGTTGTACTTTTATGTAAGTATAATTATAAGATTTTTTATGCGTTTCAATATCCTTGTAAATTTGGAAATTAATCGCAATTTTATTGAATTATAATCTTATTTTCAAATGAAACGAACCAATGTTTTTGAATGGCCGATGGGAATTTATTAATTAACACTTTATGAAATTTAATTATTGAGCATATTTAGACCATTTACATGAAGAAAAGGAATGAAAAGATATTAATAATGAATTGATTATTTGATCCAGCATAACACAACCTCCTCTCACCAGTGTTACAAGCGATCTACTCTCTTTTAGTGTGCGCGGGTAATATCTTTCTTTCTTTCTCTCTTGCAATCTTTCTTGCTATCTCTCTTTTGGTCTGCGCGCAGCCTGAGTCCTATAAAATTCAATTAGCTGTTCAACAGCAGCTCTACTAGTTGTCAGCCATTTTGCAGGAGTTTTGATTTTTACCTCTCCCTGGTGCATCAATGGACTGACTGAGCCACAGTGAGTGTCACTCAGAGTGTCGAAAAGAATGGCCATTGTGAGTGTTGAAGTAAGCCTCAAGTTGCCCGCTAGTTTGCCCCTCAACTGTGTTTTTGCCCCTTGTTTCAACACTCAGAGTGAGCAAAAGAGCTTCAATGTAAATGGGGGTGCATTACAATTGTTTTATGTGATTAAAATATTAGAAAACGATATCTTAGAAAAACTTACGTAGTATATCATTTTCTATAAAATAAACATAGAAAATACTTCATAACTGAGGTACTTTACTTTACCGTCAAAAAATACGAATTATAAAACTCGAGTGCTTTATAACTCAGAAGTTTTACTGTACCGTGAAAATAACTAATGATAAAACTTGCCCTGATTGACGTGTGACCTGCCGTGAACTGCAATCTCACTGCCGTTAATCTTATTATAATATTATAGCATTCATTGAATTACATTTAGAAATGAAAATAAATTTAAATAATTTTCATATATAGGGATTACATGGCTGAAATATTTGTATTTACCGTATATTTTCAAGCTAATATTATGTACCGGGTGACCAATAAAAAACTGGTCGAAAGTAAATGCTTATAACTTAAAAAGTAATTGATATAGAAAAGTAAAACAAAAATCACATGAAAGAATATATTCTCAAGTTTTATTCGGTGTATAAGTGTTCAAAATCCTTACCGATGTGCTTTATACAGAGATTAATCCTTTTTTTCAAAATTAGCGATTACTGCAACTAATATATTTTGGTTACTTCACGCATTACTTGCTTCAAGTCTTCAATCATGTTTGGTTTCAATTTAAAGACCTTCTCTTCATCATATATCAGAGAAAAAAATCCAAAGGTGAAAGGTCAAGGGACTTATAATTGGACAGAGGAATCGGTTCGGTGCGAAATAATCTAGCGAAATAGTTACAGTGTCATAATGGAACCAAAAGTCAAGATGTTTGTCGTCAGTCATTACAGTATTTAACATTTCATTGTATCCGTCGGTGTTTACAGAACAAACATTTTCAGTCTCTACATTTTTAAAAAAATATGGACCATACATGGCCTATGTGAACTCAAACCGCACCGAACTCTGTCACTTTCTGCGAGTGCAATGATTTCTCAAACACTTTATTTCTTGTCCATTTATTGAACAAATTCTTAACCATTTTTATTTTTATATCCTTGTTGTATTGAATGGCATATTTTCTCTTAACTTGAGTAGCTGAACTGCTTAAATAATAATGTTTAGTAATGAAAACACACTAGCTACACACAGAGAAAGGATTAGTTGAATCAAATCATATTTGATTTGTTTTGACTAAATTTTATGGCGGTTTATCTATGCGCCTACCTACGCGGTGAGTTACAGGTACTATTTAAAATGAGTTAAATTGACGTTGGTTAAAACAACACATATGTGAGTTGATTATTTGTAATTCCCGATGGTCACAACAATTACTTGTGATAGTCAAAACTACTCGAGATGGTTGAACCAATTATATGTAATGGTTATAACAACTGCAGAAAAAGGTTACATCAACTACTTGTGTATGTTTCTCCAATCACTCCTATGTGTTATATCAACTACTTGTGTAGGTTATATCAACTACTCGTGTAGGTTATACCAACTTATTGTGTAGGTTATACCAACTACTCGTGTAGGTTACATCAACTACTCGTGTAGGTTACATCAACTACTTGTATAGGTTATACCAACTACTCGTGTAGGTTATACCAACTACTCGTGTAGGTTATACCAACTATTCGTGTAGGTTATACCAATTACTCGTGCAGGTTATACCAACTACTCGTGTAGGTTACATCAACTACTCGTGTAGGTTACATCAACTACTCGTGTTGGTTATACCAACTACGTCATTAGTATGTCACTATAAATGTAAGCTTTGTAGAATGAACAAGTTAGTTCGCAGGTAGCCACCGCTCAGAAAACATCTCCTGAGCACAGTTCGCAGGTAGCCACCGTGCAGTCAACATCCTCTAATCACAGTCGCAAGTAGCGCCAGTGAAGTCAACATCTTCTGATAAGTCTTGCAGTTAACTCCTTGAGCATAGACACCAACTAAAGTTTCGTTAAGTAACAACGATAGCCTTGTGATAAAACGAGAAGATTTTTAACACGTTGAAGGTGTGAATACTATTTGACAATTTTAGTGAGAAATTTAAGTATAAAAGTTAAATAAGAACAGTGACTAAGTAAACAACAGAGTTGTTGTTGCCAGTGAAAGATCACCAGCAGCTGGTAGTTATATACCCAGTCAGAAATTCTACACAGACGAACAAGAAGAGGAGCTGAGAAGGAATAAAAAAGATAAGTCATCCATTACTTTTTGATATTATTAAATTATTAATTTTCCCAGTGCAGACTATTATCTTGTTAGTAGAATATAATCAGTATAAATTTTTTTTTTCAAAATGATTGATAAAATAAGTCATAGATAAAGTAGAATATATGGCGATTTTTCTTTATGAAAAGATAAAATATGATAATCACAAACCTTTTATTGTTCAATAAGAAGGGGGAGAGAGAGAGAGAGTTCTTGAAGTTTAAATGAGTTGTTAGGAGGAAAATTTATAGCAATTAAGTATGAGTTAAATAAGAATATGGCAAATGTCAGTTTGACTCAATTTAGAATGAAACCAGTAAGTAGGTATAAAGGAGACGGGAGAAAGAAAAAAATAAAATGTTTAAATAAGTGATTAGAGACTGTGGTTATTTGTGATACTCCGTGCAAGTCACGTTAAAATTAGGGTTAAATGAAGTTTGTGGTAAGCTGAAACCATGGAGAAAGTTAATTTTTCTAAGTTAAGTTTTCGGTAAGCTGAAACCGTAAAATAGTTTGTGGTAAACTGAAACCATGGAGAAAGTTAATTTTTCTCAGGTAAGTTTTCGGTAAGCTGAAACCGTATATTAGTTTGTGGTAAACTGAAACCATGGAGAAAGTTTGATTTTCTCAGGAAAGTTTTCGGTAGAACTGAAACCGTAATTTATAGTTCGTGGAAAAGCTGAAACCACAGATTCAGAGAAAGTTTGATTTTCTCAAATGAGTTAGAGCGGTATGTGAAACCGTAAAGTGAATTAATGAGGTTCGATTGAAGGTCGAACAAGTTAGTTAAAAAATGTTATGAGTAACCAGTGTGATATGGGTTAAGGGTTAATAACAATAACGCAAAAGTGCGATTAAAGAAACTACTATGACGCTGAGTAATGCAGTAGAGATGTATGCATGTGACTTAGTAAAGTCAGTGTATCTACTGTACCAGTGGGTAGAATAGTAGGGATTGCTATTTTAAAAGATTAAATGTTGCTAGTGACGGATAAAATGCCATTATGTATTAAATTATCTTGCGAAAAAGCAGTTATCATCTAGGAATTTTCAGACAGCAGACATTGTTGACAGTTCAAAATGTTTGAGTCGGTTAATAAATTGACATCCGGTGATCCAAGTAAGTATCACGGTGTAAGAACATGAATGTGAGAAGTAAGAATGGGTCAGCATAAAAAATAAAAGCAGACACGGTTACACGAAAGGAAATGTGTGTGGAATAAAATAATATCACAATGCAAAAGAGTGATAGCTGTTTTATTCAGTTTACAGGATAAAAGAGTATTACATCGATCAGCAATATTAATGAGACATTAATCAGCAAGAATGATGAGACTATAAATTAACTTACGACTTTATTTAAAATATCTATGATTTTAATATTATGAATTCGCAAAAAAAATGAAATTAATACTGAAGAGTGAATTTGAAAATAAGTAATCACTATGGGTGATTAATAAATTATAATACAAAATATTTATGCCAGGGGTCACAAATGCTAATATTTTCTCTGTTTGCAGAATTCAAAAAACGAAGAAAGAAGAACGGACAGCAGAGGAACCATTACAGTGTTCCCAAATCAAAAAGATGGAGAACGCAGATCCAACAGTTGCTGATCAAGTCATGAACGTAACGCTAGAAAGGACACCTACCTCATCGAAGGAGTCAAGAAACAAAAAGAACCACACAACCACATGAAACCACATACCACATATAAGTTATCAAGAACTTTTATAGCTTTTTAATGATCAGCAGATTAATCTTTGAATTGTAACAAAAACTACCGACACAGCATTTTAATTATTATTTTAATTGATGACTTAGCTTGTTTACTTAATAGAAGTACGCGGTCTATTAGGTGAAAATATGAATTGAATACAGATGAATTAATATTCATACTGTGAATATATGTGAATATTTAGAAGTGAGTATTTAGAAATAAATATTTTTTCATTTTGAAATACTAATTAGATTTTGATGCATGATTAGAAAATTTTAGAGTCAGAATAAATTAGGAATTTGCAGGAATAAACTATTTTTAAATTAACATACATAAATGAAAAGGTTATGTTTATAACTTATTTGCAGGAAAATATTAAGCGAACTTTAAATTTTTCTGAAGAAAGAATTTAATAGTAAATTTTATTCAATATAAATTAATTAAAACATAGAAATTCTATTTTTTAATGGAAGGATGTTAATTTAATTGCAATCATCAATGTTAATTTTTAGAATATTTTAGAGAAGTCAGTGAACCCATTATGATAATTATATTGAAAAAACAATATTTTATAAAGTATCTATGAAATTATAATTGCTTTTAAAATAAAACGACACAGAATTTGAATGAAAATAAGGAATTTGATAAAATGTTTATGATGCAATATGTTTATTGAAAATATTTTTTTTAAACTAATTTATAATCATGTCAGAAAACGTCAAAATTGTTAATTTATGAATAATTAAGGAACATTGTTTAATTTTAGTGTGACACTAAATAATTGTTTGAAAAGTAAAATAATTTTATTAAAGCTAACTAAAAAAAAAGATGAATTGAATCAAATTAAATTTCAAAAAGTTAAATTGAAATAATTTTTTTTTTGATGGTTTAAAGCAAAAATGTCACAATATGTTAAGTTCAGTTTTGATGTGTATTCTTACTATTTTTGATGTTATATGTAAGTTTGAAATATTTTATATACATAGTATATTTTCTTTTTTGGATTTCTGAAGACTATTTAATATAGACATTCAGAAAAAAAAGAGGGGAAGAAACAAATTATTATTAAATATTTTTTTAAAATTCTTGCAGTTATAGGTTTGATGTTTATGATTGTTCAATTTGAATTTTATAATTTTTCAATTTGAGATTTAATGTTTTAAATTTTAGGATTGATTAAAATGAGATTTATGTTTTTAAATTTTGGATTGTTTAATTGAAAATGAAGTTTTTAAATAAATATTTCAAAAATCATTTTCAATTTAAATGGAAGGGGGAGATATGAGATGTTTTGATTTAATATAGTTAGTACGTCATTAGTAAGTCACTATAAATGTAAGCTTTGTAGAATGAACAAGTTAGTTCGCAGGTAGTCAACCAAATATGAGTTACCATTTGACTCGTATGAGATGAACATCTAATCTCAAGTCTTAGTTTGTGAGACAATCAATTGTGGGTGTTTTAGTGAGGTGAATAGTGCAACTATATATATATATATATATATGCTTGATACAGAAATACAATCTCCTTAAAGTTTTAGTTAAACTTATTATTCATCCTAAATACAGTTAAGCATTGACCATAGGCCTGAGGTCGGAACCATATAGTCAAGGTGGTTCTAGGGCATGGCAATGAGTATTTAGTTGAGAGAGATAAACTGAGTAAAAAGGAATCTGAAATATAAGATAAAAAAGTAGGATTCTGTTCACACGTAACCCATACAGTGAAACCTTTATAAGGTTTCACAGTTGATGAGATGATCCCAGAGGAAGACCATCACAGTGAAGGTTATACCAACTACTCGTGTAGGTTACATCAACTACTCGTGTAGGTTATATAAACTACTCTTGTTGGTTATATCAACTAATCGTGTAGGTTATATCAATATCTCGTGTTGGTTATATCAACTACTAGTAAACTAAGTAAATGTATATCAACTATTAGTGTAGGTTGAAATCTCGGTCCGGTTAGCAGTAGCCAAACTTTTTACATGACTTTTATAGTCACTATATTTACTCTATTAAATCATAATCTCGAGTTAGGTCCCAGTATCAATTATATTATACTATTTATTCTCTGCAACCAAATCTAACATGTTCATTTATTTTCTAATTTTGCTTCTGTGATATGCATACTATTTTGATTTTAGAAAATAATTGATCACCAAGACTAATCTTTGCTTTTTGAAATGTTTTCGATCCGAGGAATTGATATATGGTTATTAGTTGTAAATTAATAGATTAGATTAAAAAAATAACTTCATCAGGTCAGTTTTTAAATAAGTAGTTAGATGACGTAAATAACTTTACGTAGTGATAAATAGGTAGGCTAGATAAATTGAATTACCCGGCTAGACTACAAAAACAAATTTTGATAGAATAAATCTTTGATATGCTGCAATTATACTATAACTTAATGAATAATAATAAAGCCTTTGTCTTCTAAACCATATTTTAGTGCAATTCATCTTACTCATATGAACTGATGTAGAAGGGGTACGGTCAAGAGCCCCCCCCGGTCACGAGCCCCCCCGGTCATGAGCCCCCCTAGGTCATAAGCCCCCCCGGTCACGAGCCCCCCCTCCATGTTTTTTTAATCCTTATTTACCTAGTTAAACAAATGAAGAACTACTTAGATAGAAATAACTGAGAGTTGTAATGTTGTACTGCACACTTCATGATTGTTTAATGACCTGGCAGGGGGGTTCGGGGGACGGCACGCCCCCCGATATACATATATTTTATGTCTATTCAGTACAATTTGAATCCTCGTCACTGTCTGTTACGACTATAGGTTGCCAATTCCTGAAATAAGAGATTCGTACATTAATATATATATAATAGAAATTCATAGTATCGTTTATATACATTATCAATAACATCACCTACTCTTTTTTTCCTTCTGTGAAGAGATAGCGACAGCTTCGATATTCTCTTCATGTCTGCAATCCCTAAAAGCATATGAAAAAGTAAGAGCTAATAATATTGCAAATATATATTAAAAAAGCATCTAACATTTTCAAATACTTACTTTGACAGAGCATAATAATTTGTTCCTGAATCATTCAAAGGAATTGAAGAGGACTCCAATGGTTGATGACGTTGATCTACTCCATCAATTCTTCATAAAGATCTGAAAATAGATTCAGAAAATATAGAAAACCATATTAATAAAGAAATGAAGAGAATTTTTAATTGAGAATTGTTTCATATATGTAGGTAAATTATTTATATAAAATGTTAAACTATTTACAAATCTTCCGATGTAGTATAAATTGGGGTACGGTCAAGAGCCCCCCCCCCCCCCCCCCCGGTCATGAGCCCTCCTAGGTCATAAGCCTCCCCCCTCGGTCACGAGCCACCCTCCCTGTTCTTTAATCCTTATTTACCTAGTTAAACAAATGAAGAACTACTTAGATATAAATAACTGAGAGTTGTTGATGTAGTTTGTTGTATCCGCTAGTTTGTTGTACTGCACACTTCATGATTGTTTAACGACCTGGCAGGGGAGTTCGGGGGGTGGCACGCCCCCCGATATACATAAATTTTATGTATAATCAGTAATGAACTAGAAAAGTGTAAATAAGGATTAAATAATATAGGTAAATAAGGATTTAAAAATAGGGGGGCTCGTGACCGGGGGGACTCATGACCTGGGGGGCTCTTGACCGGGGGGGCTTGTGACCTACACCCGTATAAATATAGCTCTAATAAATACTATGGATTCTCCTTGCTAATCCTCATAATTTTGTTCATTATACCTACACTCTTAATTTAGACTTTAATTAAATACCAGATAAGTATAATATATCAAAAGGTTCACCTCTGGTTGGAATTTTCACTGCCAAATCCCTGGACGGTGTTCTCCTTATTTGCTCCTCGGACGGAGTTCTCCCGGTCATAGAAAACTAGGGTCAAGTAGGTAAATTGTGGCACTTTAACTAACTGCGGTCTCTTATCTCAGAAACATTAATAACCATCATGGCTTCAAGGTACTCGTGAAATAAATAAAACCTATCATAAATTGATCTGTTGAACAATTCAATATATAGCTAAACTAATTTCAAATGGATTTTGAGACTTTCTTAATAGGGCTGCAATTAGAAATTAAAGAACCGAATTTACCTGTGTAACCCTACCTATAGGTACACTAACTAGTTTTGAAATATATAAATTATAATAATACTTAACTTGAGATACTAGGATAAGTTCCGAATTATCGGACGGTTCCACATTTGCGGTCGCCTAAGAAAAACTATATAATATAAATAATCAACTTTTATTTCAATTAGCTATTAGGTAGCTATATACTATATTTCATACGTGACCGAAAATGTGAAATCACCTGATAATTTGGAACTTACCCTATCAAAGGACAGCGCAATAACTGCCTAGCCCAGGGGTGGGCACACGTTGTGTTTTTCAGTGCCGAAAGATGGAATGTCAGTGCAAATTTTCTTTTCGTTTTCTAAATTGCTGGGATACTGAGTAATTATATAATGAGGTGGTATATTTAATTGAAGTACGAACATGTACAACGGTACATATTTTGCGCATAAATATTGGTAGTAGATTTATCATTTGCATTAAAAAGAATTAATAAATGATATATAAAGAAATTTTCTTCATGTGAAAATATCACAATACAAACAAAAATAAGCTATCTTGCATAAGTAATAATAAGTAACTCATAAATTCACAGGATAAATTACTTACCTAACTTATTAAAAATGGGAATTAAAAATGATTGCATAAATATTTACCACAGTGTTTGAATATCCCAAGACAAGCGTATGAAAAATATAACATTAACTGATCTTGATAAAAAGAGACAGGTAAATAAATTAAACACCGGCACTGTTGTAACAATAAACAAAAATTTCTTATTAAGGGATAAAATTTACTATCAAAGTCATTCATTACAAATATACTGTTCTTCAATTAATTAACCATGCACTTCTATATTATCCTTTTAATTTATAGAGCAGTCAGGGCTAAAAATTTTTAATTTTCTTTTGAAGAAAATAAAGCACTGTTTTCCGGGTGGGCAGTGGTGCCGTTTTGAGTGCCAAAATAGCACTGAGTGCTGCATTTGCCCACCCCTGGCCTAGCCTATGTAGAAGGTATTGAGTATTGACACTAAAAAAAACAGCTAGGTAGGTATGATGCTTAAATAAGTTAACATATAATAATCTAGGAAAATTAGTTTGGATATCAGTTTACAAACTGGAAGGCAGTAATCAAAATTTATTATTATGAAAAGTTATATACTGAAAATCAGCTCTTCAAATAACTACCTAACCACCACCCTATCAATCCCAATTTTTTTAGAATATTTAGGCAATGTATTAATGGAATTAATTAATAATCGATCGGCAGCCATAATGCTATTTAGTGCATATAACGCTATTGTTTGCACTTGAACTAAAATGGAATTGAGGAGCGTTCACATTCAACACGTAATACACTTGAAACAAGATTTGAACTGTAAAGTGTCAACCGATGAATTGGCTTTGAGGAAAGCATAAGTTGCCACATACTCATTTCCCGGGCAAGAAGGTTTTATTCTTGGGATATTCCCTTAATATCTACAATATTCCCTCCTAGTCTGCACTCACAGTTCGATGAAAAAGGGATATTCCTGTAACAATAATATTGGATAGTATTCAAGTTCTTATACGAGGGAACATTCCAGGAATATTGGAGAGTTACAGTATTCGGTCAGATATCATCCTAGGATATTCAGGGAATATCATATTTCTAAAGTATTCCATACGAAACAAATTGGAATATTCTTGGAATACATATTTTTGATAGTACTCCATTCTGAATATCCCATAAGTATCCCAAGAATTATCAAGCTAGTTACGTATAATAGTATTCCTAAAAATAAAACGAAGGAATATCCCTCGAACATTTGGGATCTACAGTATTCTTAGTGAAACAATGACGGAATGTAACGGGAATCTAATGAAAAATTTTACTTCCTAAGAAATATTTTTGAATATCCCTGGAACTATTTCAGTATTTTTGATAAGGAATATATCTCATTGGGTTATATGAAGGAATGTTCCTGGAAGATGGGAAATTTAAAGTATGTATGTCAAAAAACAAAGGAATGTCAATTGAATCGAACGATGATTTTTTCTATTTCCTTAGAATTTGGTTGTCTAATTTGAAAACTAAGAAACGTGGGTTTGTGAGATGAACTGTTGTAATTTGGATTTCATATGTTTTCTTCTAATTTTTACCATCTATATAATTTTTAACGCTACTTGTAGTTTTAGAAGATAGCGCAAGAGTTAAGCTCTTCAACTATATCTATGAGGTGTTATATTTCCGTGTTAGGTATGTGCTTCCATTTTCATCTTCCATTCATACAAAACTCCTTCACAGAGCTTTCCTGCATCCATGAGCATTGTCACAGACTTCTGATGAGACTTCTTCTAAAATTCACTTCCTTTCTGGTTGCTTCTTCCAGTCTCTTGTATTTCAAAACGTCATCGATGTGGCCTTTTGTTCTTAAGGAGATACTAAACCACCAAGTGAATTAAAAATATCGATCTAAATGAATAGAGTTTCGGATGAGCAAATTAAATGCTGGCTGGCTCCCTATTAGAAATCAAATTAGTAATACCTACACAAATTACTTATTTTGTTTTAATGAAATCCGAAACTAGTAAAAGTTGCGAATCAGGTACTCAGAATGATTGTTTTCCAATTTAGTGTTCGTCTTGCAGCAATGCAGTTCATACGTAATTGACGGGCTATGAGTGTCAATTCAAGAAAAAAAGTGGTTAGTATTGTGATTTTAAATGTTTAACGAATGTACACCATTGTTTATATTTTATCAACAGCAGTTATCACTCAACTATTCTAAATTTTAGTTTAAAGTTAAATATTGATATGTGGTGATAACGGAATAAGAGTAGGGTCAAGTAGGTAAATTGCGGTACATTAACTAACTGCGGCCTCTAACAACATACACATCATAGCTTCAAAACACACGTTAAAAACTTAGATTAACAAATTATAGCATGCACTGCGCTTCTTTTGATAGCTATGCAACATTTTAATATAATTTCGGTTCATAATGTTTTTAGACTCTCTTGAGAGGGCCGCAAGTAAAAATTAAAGTGCCGTAATTTACCTTCGTGACCCTACTTACCCAAGCTATACTTGCCATACTATTTTAGTTTGTAGGCCTATAACTATTAATATGTATACTTAGTTTATACTTTGATTGTAAATGGATTCACTATGTTAATTTATATTATGAAATGTTTATTAATATTTAGCTATAACCTAGGTTAAACAATACACATTCTGTAGCCTCTGTAAGTGAAATAAAAAATTTCATCAAATAATTTTTCAGTGACCTGTTCTTTAACTGACTAGAGTTTAATAGTAAAATTTCAAAAGTGCCAATAATGATTTTCAGTGTTAATAATATTCATAGTAGCTTTTCTTAGTTCATGAGCCCATTCTTGTTTTACTTATATTTGATTTTTTTTACTTTTTTGACCCATATTGTTTCTCAAAAACTTTTTTCTTATCTAAATCTGTATTCCCTTTAATATCTACTTTTTCCTCTTTTAAAATTTGAAAGAATAATTTCACTTAGGTTTTTATTTAATTTATGGATTAACTAATTGAATACAGGTTATTGATAAATGATGACTAATTATTTTATTTCTCCGTAGGTACTATTATCACAGTTTCTGGCAATATGGTTGGCTAAGAAGTTACAAATCTAGAGACATGTCCTCTTCATTTCATTGTGTGTATTATATAGTATGATGCGCGTGCTCTAAAACTATAGCTGCACTGACACCACTATATTTACTTCATAAGTTCATTGTAGAGAATATGAAGGAATTTAAGATTAATGACAAAATTAATTGCTCGATTAACTAAATTTTCTCCACGTTAAGTAAAGAACCAAATACAAAAGACTTTGTTCTATATAGTTGTCACACAGGAAAGTGGCACATGTAAGCTACGCTACCACCAATCGATTGTAGTGGTCAATAATTTTGCAAAAAGAGACGATAGCACTGTTGAGTGTTGCCTGCATTAACAGATGGAAGAGGAAAATGAGAAGGTGATGGTGAATGAAACCTGTGAGCCTTTCTTGACTAAAAATTGAAAACTTTAGAATTGAAAAGTACACCCATTGCGCTATAGAATAAGTGAGAAATATCGAGTGAAAATTACTGAAAGCTAAATAGATTGAGCCTTTATAACATGTAAAAAAGTTGCACAGGAATTAATTTATGTTTAATTAATTTAAGCCTTTTCTAAATCATGTGCTATTTGATATTTTAATAAAATGATTGACGTATGTTAAGTTTCTTTCATTCCATACCAGTACAAAGGGGCAATTGTGAAAATACCTAGATTTAAATAATGTGTCCTGAAATTAATGTTTTAATATTCGTAGATTTTTTATACAAAGTTATTTGTTCACGGTACACTTCTTGGTGTGTAGCCATGTGACAATTGAGTTATGCACTCAAGTAATTAGTGTTACACGGCCACTTGTAGTCTCAGTTATTTAATTTCCTTTATTCCCTTCTTTTGAATTACTTATTCCATTGATATTCCTTCATCGTGGCCTCTTCTTCTGGATGTTTTATTCCATAGGTATTCCTTCAATATTCCCTCTTCCTTTAGTTGTCTTATTCCATAGGTATTCCTTCAATATTCCCTCTTCCTTTGTATGTCTTATTCCATTGGCATTCCTTCATTATTCCATTGAACTTCGTCTCCGTGATTCCCTAGTTTTTCCCTTGTGATTTATGGGACTATTCCATAAAAGTGTCAAAAAATTGCATTCCCTGAATATCAAAAAATGATCATCATGGAACATTCCTTGGGAATATTCCGAGAAGGTTTTGGGAATATCCATTTTTTGCGCGGGTTAATTTAACTCACACCTAAACTTAAAAAAGTACCGCCAACTCTCATAGTAAGTTAATTTATACATCAGATACATAGGATTAACAGTCTTTGTGGGTTACTTTATCACACTATGTCATAGTTGTTTTAACTCACACCTAAACTTACAAAAAAGTAGCGCCAACTTTCACAGTAAGTTAATTCATTCACCAGATACATTGAATTAACAATCTTTGTGAGTTACTTCAACAC
The DNA here is from genome assembly GCA_947561585.1 of Caprella mutica. Classification (NCBI taxonomy): domain Eukaryota; kingdom Metazoa; phylum Arthropoda; class Malacostraca; order Amphipoda; family Caprellidae; genus Caprella; species Caprella mutica. The sequence goes on along the minus strand of CANNZV010001274.1, from coordinate 174,821 downwards.
ACTATGTCCTAGTTGTTTTAACATATGTTCAAACTCCCAAAATGTAACTCTAACTCTCATAGTAAGTTGATTCAATCCATAAAATGATTTGAATTTACTATGTTTGATGACACACCATGTCATAGTTGTTTTGACACACGTGAAAACATGAATGTAGTCCAACTAACTCACGTAATAAATTGATTCTAAGCATAAATTGTTGACCCATTAAATATGAGTAAACTTTTTTCTCTGTGTACTCAATAGTTAGTTGCATAATGATTCACGAGAGTTGATTAAAATGTGATGACGAAATATATATTATGTTTAATTGAGATATCTGTATCACTAATTCGATAGTTTTCAAAATCTTTGATATCAAATAAAACTTGAGAATATATTCTTTTATGTGATATTTGTTTCATCTTTTTACACCAATTACTTTTAGTGTTATAAGCATTTACTTTCGACCAGTTTTTTATTGGTCACCCGGTATTAATAATAAGTTACTCATACAATAAAAGGTTTTACCATATGTTTTCATGACAATTTTTCGTTTTCATAATTCGTAACAGAAATATCAGTTTTTTAATAATAATAATAATTGATTATTAGTTTTTCTTAATAATTTGCAAGTATTTGCTGATGCTCTAAACAGAAATCGAAGAATCTGTTCAGATTAATAATGTGAATACCGTAATTACCAAAAAAAGTATATACGAATTTAACTTCTTATAACTTTGGTTCTAATCAAAATACTTAAATTTTGTTTGTTGAATTATGTTTGAAAATGTGTTTTCTGTCGCTCTAGCAAATGACGTTAGATTGATGATATTTTTCTTCTCTCAGAATATTGTGTTGAAAACAGTGGATAAAGGTAAGTTGCACAAAAACAGATTTCCTTGTGAAAATCGTACATTATCTCAAAATAAAAATTAATTATTTTACAAAAAAATTTATGATTGAGAATTATTTGCAACTTTTGAATTCAGAAAATAACCCGAAACTTAAATTATTTTTGGGAATAACACTATAATCAGATCTGGTGGCAGCACGCAATATCATCTTCGTTGAAAATATTTGCTTGAACAGTTCAGCAGCAGAATAATTGCAATTGGACATAGCATTGAATGACATCATGGAATATCAGATATCATACCTTGAAATAGTTATCTCCACCTAACAATTTAGATGACCTGAGTAATAAAATCACTAGTAAAATTGTACTCTTTGAGAATAATCTGACTTAATAATCAAAAGAGCCCTGACATCGATGTGAGCCAGATACAAAATTGTGTCGCAATTTTAAGGGACGCCGTGAAGAATAGATCCATTTATTGTTTTGTTAATGTTATTAAAATTAAGTTTTTACACTTTTTATAAATCATTTGTAATAATATTATTATTATAGAGTAAAAACAATAGTTTTACGTTTTTGTATAATTTTTACACGGAATACTGTTTAGTGCAAATTACATTTTTACCCCAATTTAACGTCATTTGCTAAAGTGATAAAAAAACACTTGATCTTGATTTATTCCAAAGTTATAAGCAGTTAAATTCAGGTATACTTTTTAGCGATCCACCCTGTATGTTTTATGTGTATGTTGTGATATATTTATAATATGTCAATATAGTATAGTAGCTACAGTGAATTTTTATCCAAAATGTTAATTTAGAATCAAGTGCTAGTCATTCATCTTCTCATTATTATTGTATTTTTTTCATTTTCTGTGTCTTTTTAATATCGTATTGAAGTCCATTCGATTGGTATATGTTGATAATAACGGAATTTCATGAATAAAAAAACACCTATAATTAAATAATATTTTTACAATGTCGGTTCAAGGTGTGACTGTATTAATAATTGCTGTTTTATGTATACAATTAGAGTTGATATATTTATATTAGTGTGCACTCACGTTATCTTATCTGCCCTAAGGTAGAGGTTCGGTCTTTTTTAAGTCCACTGTGTAGATAAGATTGGACAGTGACGAGACGTTAAGTGTACCTTTGTGAACGAGTTTTCAGTGTTTGTAATTAAATTCACCTACTTTCTTTACACCTTCACTTAGAGTAATTATCTAAGAAAAAACCTTGTTAACGGAGATATCCTTTTCCTTCGTCGACATCGGTATAAGTAAGTATCTATAGGATTTTGGTATGTAACAATTATGGAGGGTTTGGTTAGATTACAGTAGGGATCCCAAAAATTGTCGATACCTATCCCTTGTGGTCGATAAGCGTTCTCTAGGGAGTCGATAAATACACAAAGGTCGAAAAGGAGTTGATTGATGTACAGAAGTACCAATTATTGAACACTACAACAGTACAGGGTAAAAATAGATATTCCATGTACAATACTGCTAAACCTGTACAGATGCCAGATGTGAAATAGGATCAGAATATGATCATAAATAAATAATGCGTAAGTTTTACCCCATTTTTATTACCTAAAGCTCAGACTTATTACATTTACAAATGGTAATAAGAAAGAAACATGACTTGAACTTATTATATAATTGTAAATCCCCAAAAACTTCATTTTCTATGACTTAGAATAGAGAATAGTTTTGGGGGCTCAACTTGCGGTATTTGTTGCCAGAATCAGTTTATGAGAGCTCTGTGATGAAGGTTCAAAGTAGCGAATGAATTAAAAGTGTTGAAATTCAACCATAGCTTAAATTTCACTCAGTATAGGTGAATAATTAGTTTGCTGCTCTGATTATTATGAATAATTGTGTTACATTAAACAAACAGTAATTTTATGCACTATAAAATATTTTGACAAAGGGAAAGTTACGAGTTATCGGATGATTCCTTGTTTTCGAATATGTGAAAAATATATAATATTTAATATTTATAAAGTTTATTTTAATTGCATGGTGTAGAATTCAGGAGTGGGCACATGTTGTGTTTTTCAGTGCCGAAAGATGGAATCTCAGTGCAAATTTTTTTTCGTTTTCTAAATTACTGGGGATACTGAGTAATTATATAATGAGGTGGTAGATTTAATTGAAGTACGTACATGTGCAACGGTAAATATTTTGTGCATAAATATTGGTAGCAGATTTATCATTTGCATTAAAAAGAATTAATAAATGATATATAATAATTTTTTCTTCATGTGAAAATAATTCACAATAAAAAAAAAATGAAAGATATAAAATTAATTGTTCTAGATAAAAAGGGACAGAGGTAAATGAATTAAACACCAGCACTATTGTAACAAACAAAAAATACCTTATTAACGGATAAAATTGACTATCGAAGTATCAAGGTCATTACAAATATACTGTTCTTCAATTAGTTGGCCATACTCTTCTATATTATCCTTTTAATTTATAGAGCAGTTTGGGCTAAAAATTCTAAATTTTCTTTGGAAGAAAACAAAGCACTGAGGGCTGCATTTGCCCACCCTTCAGTCTGTAGATGATACCTTCAGGTTAGTAATAACACTATAATACAGGGGTGGGCAGAATTTTTTTTCGAGTGCCTGCAATTGAAATTTCTGAGCAAATAAATAATTTCTTCGTTTTCATTGAAAATAAAGTTCTCTCATATAGCCTATTTTTTTGTAATATCACACCACATATATTATAAATTGCAACAAACAAGGAAAGGTGATATTAAACCTACAAGTAGTTTTAACAAATCAAATTACCCTTCTATAAATATTTAAACATTCTTCTAATGTTCACATTGTTTATTCCAATAAAATAGTATGACTAAATGTCCTCTCGCTTATCAATGGCAATTTTTTCACCAAGTTTGACAGTGAAGGTATTGGAAATCTTCTAGGTCCCCCACTCTTGCGAATGTCTTTTTATGGTTTCATGATAAACGATAAACCCGTTAGAATTTAAATCTAAATTTGATCGTAGATATGTGAATGATATCTTCCCACTATTTTTTTTTTAAAGGTCCCCTCCAAGCAAATTTTTTTATTGCTTAAATCAACGAGGCTAATGTTTCTTATCATTTTACTGCAAACCTCATAAAATTTGATAGCATATTTTTAATTTTATATGCCTTTGAAGATTTTTATAATCCAAACTCTACAAAACCTACTTTACTTCCGACTTTCTAGTTTTCAGTCTGAAGAAGAAGAATGTACACCATTTGTTTTGATTGTCAACTAGGTATTTGGTTTAATAAATCTATTTATTATTCGTTTAAAAGTTTAAATTTGAATAAACTTATTATAGAAACGTTTATATACTTTTAGAAACAATTATTATCTTAAAAGAAGGCCAAAAACGCATTGTTTGTTTAAAAATCTAAATTTAAAATCAAAACAAAGAGTGTACAATCTTTTTCCTCAGCGTCAGGTTGGAGATTCGCTCTATTGTTGCTCACAGAGTGTTAAAAAACTTTGAAAGCAAATAGTAAAATATATACTGAACCGAATTGTATGCGGTTTGCGGAATAATGATCGTAGACCTTAGTTCTATAATATTATGTAATAAACTCATTTTTTTCACGGAGCCTGGAGAGGACCTTTAAACTATTTGAACTCTAGGCATTCTAATATCAAATCCAATTCGGGCAAATTGTCTCCCATTTGCGTTTTCCTATTTAAAACCTCTTTCTCGTTGATGGAGGCCTTAGACAACGCACTCACTCTGTTTAAGTATTTACATATTCTATCCATGAGTTAGAATGTTCGTTAATCAATAGGATAAACTTATATCTGGAATCTAATTACAAAAACAGCAAAACCAGGCCAATTATAAATATAATAAAACACAACAGCAATTACCCTATCTATATAATCTAATACAGCCAGTCTGCAGAATATGGAACAATCCTTAATTTCCTACTATGTTTACATGTATTTTACTGAGAACAGAAGCCAAAATAGAGGATTTCTTGGAGAACACTTTACCAGTTCCTGCAGTCTGGTAATACAGAAGCATTTAAAATTGTTATATGTAAAATAATATAATTTTCTTTTAATGACCTTAAATTTTATCTAAATCTAATAAGGTAACTGGATAACCAGTGCAATTTCAGTGCTAGAAACCTCAATCGGTGTCACACTTGCCCACCTCTGCTTTAATATGTAGGTCCATTATGTTTAATGGTCCAGTAATTACCATCAGTTAGGAACGTGAGTACTTGTTAATATCTAGGTATGAGTCCTTTTGAAACTTTATATGTCGCTATCTTGAAAATTAAGCAGTTTTGATAATTTAAGTTTTCGTGAAACAATTTTTATTCAATGTGAGGTTTCATCAATATACAGGTATCCCCCGCTTTAGTTGCCAAATCACGACTCAGTTTAGTTACCAAACGGTAACTAAAGCGAATACAAGTAACAAGAAATTTATAATTGTCACTCCTTGATTATATATCTCATTTTCTATGAGTTATAGAAAGAAAATTTGTTTAAGAGTTATTAGACTACTACGTATATAAGCATATTAATAATAATATACAGTCTTTCATTGTTTGTGACTGTGATGAAAAAGTTTAAAGTCATGCATTTATTAAATGTTTGAAAATCCTTCCATAGCTTAACTTTCACTCAGTATAGGTGAGTAATTAATAGATAATTAGAATTCTATAGTTATTGTGCTACATTTAACAAACAGCAATTTTATGCTCTATAAAATATTTTTGGTAGTAGGGTACTAAGCACAGTACATAGAATAGGAAGTAGGTTATCTCCCATTATTTTTTAATTTCCCTAGATCTGGGTTGTGATGTCATAGATTTTAGGGAGAGTTGAGCAAAGTTACCCATTGGCACTGTTCATTTGAATAATTACTAGCTTTCTTCACAATTTCCTGTCAAAAGTGAAGAAATAAACAATGCTGTATGTTAAAAAGTGTTCATTTAGGGACTGTACTAACACTTCTCTTAACTGTTGTGTTAGATTCTTCTATTTTCCGAGAAAAACTTAAAAATGGTTAGGTGTGAAAAGTCTGAACTTAATAATGTACTCCTTTGTCCTTTCCTTTGTATTCTGATGTCAAATACAAATAGACTTGTTTGTGCTTTGATTTCACTAGAGAGTCATTTGTAAGAAAATTAACT